>OMNV01027968.1:0-25969 GCA_900303265.1 Brotula barbata | reverse complement strand
TTGACATTTCAGTCCGAGCCGCGCAGGACACGACTTTTGTGAGATACGTGCAGGGTTCAGGCCGGGTTCAAAATTTCACCTTCAGGTCCAGAGGGGTTTTTTTTATTGATGTAAAGTAAATATTGATTCTGTTTGTCAGTGTTGTTGTAAGGGGCTCAGGGTTCAAGGTTCAGATAGAAAACTCTCTGCTCTGTGTTTTGGACATGAATTCCTTCTGTTTGTCTGTGTCGCCGAGCTGCACGTAGAGCTGTGAGTACGTCGCAAATGATAAACAGCTGCAGCATCGGAGGGTCTTAAGCATCGTGCTGTCCCAGACGAGTGCGTAGATAATAGGAAAACTTTACTGGATAGAAAAAAAACAAACATCCAGCAACAAAAGCAGTCTTAGTTTCTTAATTTGACCTAAAAACAACAATATAGTTTTTTTTGTTATTTTTTCAAATTGCACCTTGTCTATTATGGATTAAATAAGCCTGAATGGTCTACTAGTTTAAAAGCGTTAATAAAAAAAAATCTATTATTGAGTGTTATTACATGATAGAAATGAACGATTTCAGAAAAAAAACTCTTTAAGGTTTTACATGCACATCAATGTACGGCTAATGAAAAGAAAACAAAACAAAAACAACAACACAAGACAAACTATCTTTACGCCTCGGGTTACAGTAATCAAATGAATGGGCAAATAAAACATACAAACAAATCAACGTCGATATTTTAGGAACAAATTAATATCAGTGTGAATTGTGATTATAATCCTGTTACATGGATTTAGAATCTAAATGATAGAAGGAGGGAAATCTGGAAGTTTTGTAGTGTGACTGTAGTGTGAAGTATTTGTAATTTATGATCGTTCTCCTATCTCAACTCTCAATCGGGCTAAAAGTGACGAGGCAAGCAGAAAACCAGGAAGAAAAATCATCATTCAGTGTTCGCCGCCTCTTCAAAGAACGCGTCATTCGATCGTCGTCCTCCTCAGACTTCACGCCGCGATGGCGCCTCTCTGACCCCGTTGCGAACGTGAAGCGTCGACTTTTTAGAAGAGTTCTGCGGCTCGTGTCGTGGTAAACGTCGTGTTTGGACGCTGCTGCCTGCTTCGCCCCAGCAGTCCTCTTAGCCTGGAGGCAACCAACTGCTTGTCTGGCTGCTACCGAGGCATCAGCAAGACCCGCGCTGGCCAAGGCGCCGTCCATGTTCACCAGCTGCACCGTTCCCTTCGGTGAGCGCCGCTGCTGCTGCTGCTGCTGCTGCTGGCAGCGCTCTGATCCACCCAATGCACTGGCTCCCATCCCGGAAACATGCTGGATGACGGAGCGAGAGAGGAGCACAGATCAACATGTCTATAAGCGCAGCGCTGAGCCCGCCCGCTGTGTAAAACACACACCGACTACAGAAAAACACGCAGAACACTTTCATGCCCAATCAGTCAGGTAGCAGGGACGCAGCTAACTTTTACACGTTACACATTTCACCTGTCACATCTGGGATTGATGTGTTTTTCCCACTGATCCCGAATGAGACACGACAAGCAAAGTTCCTCTGTGGACAGTGGAGCGTTTATTTCTGTGTAACCTTTGTTTTTCATGTGTATATGTACAGTAGAGAGCCGTTTGAGCTGAAATAATTCTCCAACGCCTTCATACACAAGGTGTCAAAAAATAAATACAAAACAACAGAATCCAATAGGATACAGTAACGCTGTGACAAAGATCCATCCAAGATCCATCCCCTCCAGAGCCACCGACACACAACCACATGTCCGATGCAAAGGATGCACAACACCAGACTACTGGACATACACTGAACATGAGTACCACTCGGTTCATGGGCTGCAGATGTGGCAATTAGACACGGCTGGGTCCAATTACCACTAAGGCTGCAGCACAATGTGCCACAATGTCCCAAACACACGCACGTAAACAAACATCCCAAATCAAACCCACTGTCACAGAAAAACCCTCTGGAGATGTCCGAGGTCGTACGCGTTTGGCAAAAACAACATCAAGTATTTTCATGATTACACATTCAGCATTTAATAACAATATTGACAGAGACGTTTTATTACATTTATTGCTTTTTTTTTCAAATTTCATGATTCTAATTAACAATACATTACTGTGGTAATATTGTCAATAAAGAGCTTTAAAGTTTCACGTTTCAGTGCTCTGAAGTGAATCATTTTACTGTAGTAGATGGAAAACACAGCCTGCCGTGGGAGAGTGTTCAATATAAACATCGAAACAATACTAATCAATAGATTCACACGGAGCCAAATCCTTTGACTGGTGAAGTAGCACTCAATCGAAGTACAGAGAGGATGTAAGGGACGTTAAGGGAAACACTGGATGGAAAAATTGTTATAATGAATCTGAATCCATGCTTTTATTCACAGTTTGTACACAATATGAAGGTTTTGCTTCTTGTGGGTTGGTTGTTCAACGATAGAGGATTTTTTTTTGATTTCTCTGACCTTCACAGCCTGTTTGAAATGATCCTGAGGGCCTCCACTCTGCCTCCCCATATCTGTCATCCTCTACAGGCTCACCGTCCCATCACAGAGTGCGTAAAGCTGGCCGTGTGCCCGTGTGATCCCCGGAGATGCTCCGCGAGGTGTTTCGAGTCAAATGGCCGAGCGATCGGCGGAGAAACCTTTTTATTCCAAAGTATCGATCCTGGCGGCGAGTTGCAAAATGCAAAAACCTCAGCAAGACAAATCTGCTGTCGTGTCTTACAGTAGAACTCGGCCGATCGATTTCACACTCACGCGCCCTCCGCCGGGGCCTGCGTGGACCTCATTCGACTCATCAGCGCTAAATAGTCAAAACGCTCGAGTTCATTAATCACGAGCTCGAGCAGCTCTCTGTAGTGAATACCCAGTCGACCACCGACTTTATCTAAGACAGGAAGTGAAGGAGAGATATGGTTCATTTGGAGTGCGGCGTTCCCTTTCTCACTCTGCTCGCTGCACTATAATTTCCAATCTATCTGTAATCATGCTTTCAAATTAAACCTCGCAGAAAAGATCAATTATCTTAAACCCTCGTGTCGATATCATCGATTACTCCGTTTTCTAACAACGTGTATCCTTGACTGTGACACTCCACTTTTCCTGAATGATATGTATGCGGTGAAATGATGTCATGAGATAGTGACGTCTCATGACATCATTTCACCGCATCCACTTTAGTGTTGCCTAATATTATTGAATTATACTGTATATGTGCTATATATGTTTCAAGCCTGGAAAATGTAGTTTATAAATCACAACTTACCTACGATCTGAAAAAAAACCCCAATATAGTAACTTTCCCACCACAACAACGCCATTTGGATGACGCCGGTAGGGAAAGAGAGAGAGAGAGAGAGAGAGAGAGAGAGAGAAAGAGAGAGAGAGAGAGAGGTGGTGCTGAGAAGGACAGAATGAAAAAGGAAAAAGAAGAGAGTGACGTATCAAAATGTACAAATACTTATTTACAGATTTTCTCAGAGAAGATGAGCGTGAAGATAAAAGTTCTCTTCTCTTTGTATCTGCTCAGACCTGCTCCAGTGTTGGGCCTGTATGTTTGAGACTGCTCAGTGATGCTGATGAGGTAGGAGCAACAGGAAGTACAGGAAAAAAATGGTGTGTGAGGCCTGCTCGGTGTCATCAGTGTGATGTATTTGGTTGTGTATGTATTTGTGTATGAGGTTGAATTACACAAATACAGCAGTGATTATTCGATTTTTTGGGCTGACACAGGATGATGCCATGCTGGAGTCTGACATGGAATAGCTCGGGACAATCTGAGATTCCTACCATCGTTTTCTATTTTTGCATTTCATGTTGGGACGCAGTTTGTTTTTTTAACTGTAAGATGAGACACGAGCACCAAATTCTTGTTCTTCTTGGCGTTTAATTTCACTTTCAATACTGTTGAGTATCTTTATCATTTAAAAATGCTTTAAAAACAGCGTGAGTCCACTTCTGGAGGATTTTCTCAGTGGTAGCCTGGTAGAGTTGTTTGTTTGTATTTGTTATTGTATCATTTTTGGATTGTTAGTTTGAAGAGAGGGACTGGAATATAGAATAGAAGTGGAGAATGCCCTATCTGACAAAACGTGTGGGGAAAAACAAATGATGAAGCGTCAGCATCAGATGAGACTTTGAGGCGAGTAGGGTGGAAGACGTTGATATTTTGTACTCGCCATTCAGTTACTGAGTCTTGAAGAGATAAAAGGTTGTTTGTATTGTTTTTCGGGCCTTGATCACAGATTTGTAGAATAGTCCAACAGAAACAGCTGCTGACGTTATGTTTATGTATATTATCAATTTATTTGGGTATTTATTCCATTCATAACATCTCTGATCATCCTCATCCATGACTTGACTCATCTGTTGTCCTTTTATTGTAAACGTCTTTACATGATCCTCGTTTGCACATATATGACCTGAAAATCCTGAAGGTTTGTACACTAAGGCTGATCTAAAGGAGAAAGGAGGTTTGTGGGAACCTCCGTTTGGTTTCTCCCTCTAATTGGAAAAATATTGCACCCCGTTTGTGCTGCTGGTCCAGAACCCTTTGAGTCAGCCTGCTAAACCAACAAACAGCTCAAAATATAAATCCTAGGCAGGGGTAATGACAAAAGACAACACTGAAATCTCTGCACACCAGGAAACCAGCCACAAACACACACACACACACCTTGCCTGCACATCCGTGATTTTTACTAATAAAAACACACTGCTAATTTTACCAGTGTGTGAGTTTGGTGTAACCGGTAATAGGAAATAATTGTGAAGTTTTTATTCCTACATCTACATTTACAACCATAATTACTCACTCACTCACTCACTCACTCACTCACTCATTCACTCACTTGTGCTCTCGTGGCTGCAGTCACAGTTATTTTGGCAGGAAGCTGAAATTTCTTCTTCTACTGTTCGAGAATGTCTTTCTCTGTAACATGTTTGAATTATTCTGTAAGACACCGTCCTCAAACTGCAACACAAAACGTTTTTTTGACACATCGCACATCATCTGATGACCGTTTTTCTTTTCCCTCCCCAGGTTACAAGTGCCCATACCTCGAAGTCAGACATTGTCAAGTCAGGAAGCCCCAAATCCACACTAAAGCACATATGGACAGACAGCGGTAAGGACATGTCCATCAGTAGGCTGCTGTCACAGACTCTCCCCGGCAAGGAGAACAGCACAGCCTTGGACCTTCGGTATGACACTCCAGAGCCCTACTCTGAGCAGGACCTGTGGGACTGGCTGAGGAACTCCTCGGACCTGCAAGACTCGAGGCCACGAGCCAAACGGCGGCCCATGGTCAAGACGGGGAAATTTAAGAAGATGTTCGGCTGGGGGGACTTCCACTCCAACATCAAAACAGTTAAACTCAACCTACTGATCACCGGGAAGATTGTGGATCACGGCAACGGCACCTTCAGTGTCTACTTTCGCCACAACTCCACGGGCCAGGGGAACGTGTCCGTCAGCTTGGTCCCGCCCACCAAGATAGTGGAGTTCGACGTGGCGGCGCAGCAGTCCGTCATCGACGCCAAGGACTCCAAGTCCTTCAACTGCCGCATAGAGTACGAGAAGGTCGAAAAAGGCTCTAAGAACACCCTCTGCAACTTCGACCCCTCCAAGACCTGCTTCCAGGAGCAGACCCAGAGCCACGTCTCCTGGCTCTGTTCCAAACCGTTCAAAGTCATCTGCATCTTCATCTCTTTCTACAGCACTGACTACAAACTGGTGCAGAAAGTCTGTCCGGACTACAACTACCACAGTGAAACTCCCTACTTCCCCTCCGGCTGACATTCCCAAAAGTCCACGTGAAGCATACAAAGTGGATGAATGAAGCACAAACTGGGGCTTCTTCCCATCCCGGCCCGATGTGTGTTAGCCGTAATCCCGCCGCCATACACTTTTCCATCCAGCGTCATCTCCGTTGATTTCCGACGTCAGTGCTTGTTCGAAAAGGTTTGCACATGGAACGGTTTGTGTTCACTGAGAGGAGACGGCACTCTGGGCTGTGATATGATATGCTTGAAAAGGACCTGGAATAACATGATTTTCCCTCAGAATTCCTTCCTGATTTACGTCTCATCGCCGCTCTTGCTTTCGATCTGTGTATCCCGGCAGACGCTCGCTAGTCCTCATGAGTTTGTCGTCATCGTTCTGTTGCTCGTAGCGATGTTTAATTCATTGCAGTACGTCAATAACTTTCTTTTCCTCCTCCTCCTCCTCCTCCTCCTCCTCACTATATATTCCAAACTCGTTACCTCTCCGGGGAACAACGGGCAGACTGTTGGACCCTGCTGTGCTCTTTGTACCGTGCAGATTATCCTGGAAAACTCATTTAATTCCTTGTAAGATGTTTTTCCTCATAGAATTCCTGGAGGGCAGCCGAAGCGGGGGCAGTTCAGAGATTCAGACGTGATGTCGATTATCTCACGTGTGGCGGTCTTCCCCCCTTTTCTGGGGTCTTGGATCGAGCAGCTAGGAGAAACCGTGTCAACGCGCTCACGTCCCGTCGCTCTGCGGACGCTCGGCTGTCGTCGGAGTCTCACCGTTAGGTCGGAGGGTTGAATTGGTTGGGTGATTGGCTACTTCCTGGTTTCGTGGCTGTATATTTGATTCATGGATTGCTCGTGAGGGAGGGGGGCTTGCTCAGTGTCACTTAATATGTAAAAAGTAATGTAATGAAGTCTATATCTTAGAGCCTTATTTGTATGAATGGTTTGTTTAGTACATAGTTTATCCAAACTGCGCCGCTTCTGTCCACGCCCCCATGAGCTGCGTTCCCCTCTTTTCACCAAGTCCTCCTCTTCACCCCATCGATGCTCTTTCTTGGTTCCTCCTACAAAGGAAATGATGTTGCTGCCCTAGATGTGAATTTCATGAAAAACAGCAATCTTGTACAGAAGCTGTAAAACTGTCTAACTATATTAGAAGTATTCATCGACGATTTCTTTATGGGGGAAATGTGGGATGCAGATGTACATTTGAATTAAATAATACAGTAAATTTCAATTTTACCTTCAACCGAATGTTCATCATGTGTGAGTTCTTTCTGTGAGTGTTTCCGTAGCGATCGTTTCAGACGCAAAAAATGGTTTCGTTTTATCATCCTCATGTCGTCCCCGTGGACTAATTTCAATCGCTATTTTTAGGTATCTCCACTCTTTCAGGACAATTTCTTCTCTCATCTTTCAGTTTTCCCTCAAATTAATGCAAATCACAAAATCATGATCTCAATTCACTCAATCCCTTACATGTACAATACAACAATATATGTATTTATGATGACAAAGCGATGTCATCCCATAATACACACGTGAAGAACAGCAAACAAACACCAAAATCTGTCGACAGGAGCCCGAGGTCGGAGTACAACTGAGGCTGCAGTCGCTCCTCACATTAAAATCTATCCATCTCTGATTTCCAAAAACTTCAGACTGCAGACTCATCCATGAAATAGAGCCTCACGGCCCATGTGATCAAAGAGGAAGAGCTGTCAACAAAGCTGGAGGTCTGCTACGCTGCCAGAATAAACAAAAACTTCACCAATAAAGCTCGGACACCAGTAAAGCTACTAATGAGTAGTTCAACTGTAGCTCGGGATTTCATCGGTTTGTATTAAATTCCATCTGGCTCTCGTGTGTTATTGATCAATAAAATGATGTTTAGGGCCTCTCAGTTGATTAATCTGTTCATTTAAATGGATACATGTTAAGTTTTAAATGCTTACCTCACAGGTGCTCTTGTAGCACTGCACCACTTCCTGGAGTGTCAAACTCACACACTCACACACACACACACACACACACACACTCAAGCCCACATGTAGACAAAATACGGACATGAATAAAGACAGTAGCAACGTCTCTCTGAAGTCCTATTGACACAGGAAATGTTTCTTTGACCTCCACTGACCTGGCCGCTCTTAACACAAGTGACTTTTATCTGCCAGAACTGTGATTTATGAGGTTGTTACGACTACCTCGAAGCGGTCCTCGTGTCACGTGACATAGATGGAGGAATTCAATCTTGATGCAAATCTTACCTGTGGCTGATCTAATCCTGGCGTTCCGTCCCACCTGAGTGCGGTTTCCCCACAGTCGGACTTGATTTCCATTGTGCCAAAATGCAAAAACTCCAGTTTGCCCTCATTACTGCAGCATTTGGTGGAGATTAGCAGTACAATAAAGTCTAAAACTGAGATAAGGGGAAAAACAGACGGTAACACGGGGGAACGGAATTTTCTCAGAGGTCACGGGAGAAAAACAGACAGAATTCATACAGCAGTAAAAATCACAGAGCACCGCTCATAAACGGAGAGATTATGTCCTCACGTCACACATTTACCTTTCAAACACAGATTTAGAACGCCGAGAACTAAAATGTCTTTCCGCTTTGACACAAGAGGAAATTATATAAATTGTGGCTCATTAACGTTGTGATTTTTCTCTCATACATCAGCTCAGTGTGTGGCCGTGTAGTCTGGGTGATTTATTTATTCATTTTCTCAAATGAACCCCTGAAAGTAAGAAAGTTTCCGATGACAGCTAACCTTCAGAACGTGTCTGTTGTTTTTGACACTCTATGCTAGTTTGTGCTCATACATCCAGTTACGTGAATATTTATAACATCTGACCGATTCACCGATGCGATCGTTCCTCGAGTACATTTCTGTCGATTCGGGCGATTCTGACGGCCGCTGTGAATTTAAGTTAAATGGCAAAATATGCAGCCGGCGTGTTTTCCGTGCGTCTAACGTGCAGACAGCCTCGGCGTAAACGGTCCGTGGAAAGCGTCGTGCCGCCTCCACGGCAAAGCGACCCAGAACAAATAAGCTCTGTGACTATAATTACAGCTCGGAGCTTCTTCTGATCTCGCACCATGTGTGTGGAGCAGATTTCCCAATAATTGAGCGTGCCAGACAGTCGGACACATAGAGGCGAACTTGTATTTGAGCCCCAAGGAGATGTGGAGATTGGGATGCGAGATTGATAGCGTCTGTTGTGGGACTTCACAGTGGCACCTGGCATCAAATCCTCCGACGCAGCAGTTAGGATCAGCGCTCGGCTTTAAAAAGATTAGAACCTCTAGGGGAGGGAAATCCGCTGCCTTTAGCTGGCTCACAACTTATCAGTAATTAAAGGGGATGCTAGGTTTAATGTGTTCATTGGAGGTCTGCAGGGTGCTTTTATAGCTGTCGTCATTAAGGAGCTGCCTCCAAAAGTTTGCCCTTAATGCTCACTTTTAACAAGCCTGCAGAGATTCAGCGAACATGTGACACATGGCTGAATACCTTCAGTACAGAGGCAGACACACACTCCTAAACAGCGTCTGAAATGATAGCACGGACGGGAAAATCCTTCTTTAGCCTCAGAGCAATGATTCGATGACAAATAGGAAAGAAAAGGACCATGATTGGCTGCTGTTCTTCTTCTTCTTCTCTCTCTTATTATCATTTTTATTATTAGATAATCCAGCATCAAACTGTTTGTGGAATTGGTCAGGAAACAATGTAAACAAATCTGCGTTCACGTTTGCACACTGGGACTCACACGCACGACTCAACGCAGTGATGCAAAAGGTAAAACCATGTTTCCTGAAGACCACTTCATAACTTCTCCTGAAATCCCACAGATAAACTGAGACAAATGGACCGAGACACAAACCGATAGGGATTAAACCCAAACCCCAAAACCACCAAACTCGCTCCGGTCTTTCGTGGAGCCGTTCTTGACCTGCCAGCGAAGACGCGAGCGGCTGGGTTCAGTGCAGCATCTTTCTGATTAGTAATCTGCTACTTTCTGCTACTTCCTGTTGCCTGTAAGTGTTCACGTTTAATGACCTGATGTAACAGTGATTGCTCAGGTAATTACATTGTTAAAATTAGGGGAAATGTAGCCGTGATGTCAGTCAAACAACTGAAATGGTCTCACGAGCGTGTCTGAAGCTCTGCGTGTTGTTGAGTTTAGAACGGTCTCTTCTTCATTTCTTTTATCGTTGATGGTTATGTTTAGGTAAAGAAGGCCAAAGCTGAAGCTGTAGGATTCTGTGTATTATAACTATAATCGTATCTATAACCACTTTTATGACATCAGTGTTCAAAGAGGCCCATCACGCCGTGTCCCCTGTGTCTTTGTTCAAAGTTCCAAAACACCCCCGGCTTCACTTGGCGTCGATTTTGCACATCTTTGGCTCCTGTCGGTATTTTCCCGCTTACTGCTGCTGCTGCACAACAACAACAACAACAACAACAACACGCTGACATTGACCTGGCAGGGATGGATGCTGAGCCTCCAGCAAAACCAGAACCACAGCCGGGGACTGGAAAGAGTATCAGTCAGCGATGGACGCTAACGGAGGAGGGAGAGGAAGAACGCAATGGATACACGCGCACACACACACGTACAACAACATGTGTATGATTTAAGTTATATCCAGTGTTATAATGACAAAGGATCAGCATGATAAGAAGATGAGTCGCTACGCCAGAACAACATGAAACATTATTCCACTCTGTGCTCCCGCTGACGTTATTTCCTGATTATCTTTCGGTAATCTTGGCACCAGAATAATTTATCATCTATTGCAAAGTAGGTAATGAGCAGATTTCCCCTTAAAATCCCCTTGATGCTATTTTTTGACAAGAGCTGTAATTTGAATAGTGAATTCCCCGAAGTAGAACTAAATGAATCCAGTTGCTGTTCTGTGGCTGTAAAGAATGAATGAATGAATGAATGAATGAATGAATGAATGAATGAATGAATGCAGCATATGACAATCAAATAAATGCAATTCTAAATCAATGGAATTATATAAAGACGTCATTAGGATTTGCTCGTGGGCCGTACGTGTCTGTAATACCTGCAGATGGTACTCGGAGCCTGGCGTCCTCTGGTCCAGGACAAAGCCCGTTCCCGTGAGGGGGGACGCAGCGTATCGAGGAAATCAGACCATCAGAACAATGAGTTTGGGATCTTGCCCACAATAAGACATCCCTGCCAAACCCATCCTGACCTGAACGCTGCTTTCCCCCGAACAGAATTTCTGCTTTAATCAGAAGTGGAATGGAAAAAGGACTTTGCGTACCTCTGGGATATTTTTCCATTAACCATTTTGACACATGGCTGACTGTGGGGGATTATTGGTTTTTGAAGAACTATTAACAGCTGTACATTTGCATTTTAATACACTTCTCCTCAGCTTACTAATGCAATTTGCTTCTGAGCTTTGTTGCCACCCCTTCCCTGCAGCCACTCAGACTAACAAGCTCTAAAAACCCTCCAGTCTTAATCATTTTAATTTCCGTGAAATATTAGTTAACCACTTTTGAATCCTCACGCTGACATGACGGCCAATACGGCTCCTTTCCAAATTGTTGCTCATCGACTCTGAAGGTTTAAGACAACGTTGTCCAAGAGGTCATACCATCGGTGACGCCGAGGGAAGGTAAATATTCATCTCAGGTCAGGAATGATGTGTTTATGGGTCTTTTTGTTGTTTTCTTAGAGGGGTGTCAAGATCCCACAGCTAAAATGATCAAAATGTCATATTAAATTAAGCCCAAAATAACCAAGATAATGACGTATAAATTAGTATGGTATGAATTATCATTTCCAATATCAGTTTTCAATTCCTGGCTGGCCTTGCGTGACTGGTAGGTGGAGCAGGTGTCTGATGGAGGTCCCCTAAGGTCTACTCATCACGCTGAAAAGCCTCTCGGAACAGTCACTGACTCGTTTGAAAATTTGTAAGAGCATCTTCATCTGTGCGTATTATCTCCAGCAGGCTCTTCGATCGTGTCCTGCATTCACAAACAAAAAGACAACCAATGCCCGAAGGAGTTTGTCATATCGTTCATTTTCAGTAAAATAATTGGAGAGAAACCTCACAGTTGTATTGATGGGTAGCAGCTCCATCTTTAGAGCTGTACAGCAGTAATACTAATGATATCCAATAGAAAAATCAGTGTAAGGACTGAGAGGATGGAGTACTCCCACGGGAAGGTTACCACGCTGATAATGGGGAGGAAATGTTGGCATAATATTCACAACTTCATCCACCCTATGATAACAGTGGGACACCCAGGGATGGAGTGGGGACGGTGCTTGGGAAGATGAGGATTTTCTGGGGACAGAATGAGACAGAATATTGTCCCCGTGCAGCTGTCTGGCTTCGTAGACGTCTACAAATATCTTTTATTAAAATGTTTCCTGACACCAGAGTTGCCTGTGGTGGTAAAGACATCGTTCCACCGTTTCCTGCTGAAACTTGTAAAGCTCGCTGGGTTACGTTTGGCATCTTCAAACCACAATGGCTGACAGTTCACAGTACACTCCAGTTCACACCTCCTCGTCTTACACCAAATATATATACACTTTTTATATACGGCTTTTATAGTTTTTATTTTAATATCTATTAGTCTTTATGTGTCATTTGATAAAAATCTAATTCAGACTCAGAAATCTCAGTAATAAGAAAATATAATAACAATAATCTCAACCCTCGTTTTAGGATTTTCAGTATAAGACAAACACTTGTCCTCACAAATGGAAAAAAATGAAAGGACTTCATCACTGGTATAGTAAAATACATATACACACTCACACCGTCTGAGGTACTGTAGTACAGGGCTCCAATACTGACAAATACTTCACTTGACTTGACTTGTTTTTATGAGAGAAAGTCCTTTATTTTGAAAGACTTCTGCAGGAACCCTGTCTTATAAACACGGACAGACGTAAATGGTCGTTTTCATGGACGAAGATCACCCACAGAAAAACGGAGAACGACACTTACTCTTTAAGTAATTATGGGATTTCATTATTATTTAACGTGGCCATTATGACACTAATGAAAGTAACAGCCCATCGATGAAAGTTATTGAAACTTTATCAATATGAAATGATAAAAAATGTATGACATCAGAGCCCCATCAGTGGGCTGTAAATGACAAAGATGAAGGTCAGGCGTACATTAACGTGGGCGTGTCCTCCGAGACTCAAAGATGACTTGTGAAGACTTCTCACTGGGTGTTTGTTATCCTTATTAAAAGTTCAGTAACACAATGGAAAACATTTTAATTAATACTGATTGTGTCTGAAGGAGCAGTGCCTCGAGGCCTCGGAGAACGTCTGATGAAACACATAGCCTTTTAATCGAGGAGAATTAATTACCTAGCCAAGTACACACCCCTCTGCCACTACAGCCTGGCAGGCATCGACATTTTCTTCTTCTCTTTTCGCCTCTCGTACATCTCGGCATAACTACTGTACATTTCCGCTGATAGCGCCGATAAACTCCACGCTTTCATTTTTGGACTCTGCTGACTCTTCGGGGGTAGTAGACACACATCTGGATGACCTCGAGGTCAGATGGAGAGGTGTACACACAGACGCACAGACAGAAGGTGTGCTGAGATGTAGGTAACATCACACGGTCCTATCAGACAAAATGCTGAATCTAATTAATATTCCTAATAACCTTCCAAAAAGGAAGTGAGGGAACTAAAGGTAGGAGAATATTTGATCTTAGATTACTTTACGATGGGCTCTTCCTCCTCCTAAAGTCACATTTTTAAAACTCCTTACACAGTACGCAGCCGGGCCAAACCGTTAATCACACTGCCAAAACGCATTACAGCAACTGAAACACTTTGTTGAATATCTTCCAAAAATACCAAACCACTGACTGAGTTCTCACACAGCCACTCAACAACAACTAAACGACCCGAAAAATAAATGAATGGAGAAGTTTTGAGGTATGAAGTGAGTCAGATGCTGTGTTGAGGAAGAAGAATTAAGAATAACACCTCTGTGCTCTATAAAACGGACTGCTGCGTGTTGGAGGAAGAAATCGGAGATGATGCAATATGCTTCAATTGTTATCGTACGTAGTAACACCAAAAATTTAAACCGAAAATGAAACTGCAGTAATAAATACAAACAAAAAAAACCAACAACAACAGCAACAACAATGCCATCAAACTCAGAGCTCAGAAGGAGAGGAAAGGAGGAGTTCAGGCCCATTTTAGGACACACGACCGCTGAAAATGTAACCTCAGAGTTGGGAAATGTGTGTGAGTTGTTGTAAAAAATTCTAAATGTATCAATTAATAACTGTAAATCAGTTAATAAGATATAACATTAAGATTACATTGATAAAATGCTCTTTTTAGCATTTGTAGCAGAGAGCACCGGGTCATTTCCGGTGAACATCACATGTATCTTGTCCCGTGCGTGTCGTTCAAAGGCCTGACGAGCGACACACACGGTCTGTACGATGCTGCATCTGACTAAAGTGACAGCTCGGACGTAAAAAAAACAAAAAAACAGCTGAAAATCATGACATTTAGTGAAAGCGTGCAAAACAGATTACATTCAGTTTATTCATAATTAACTATTAAATCCTGTGTACAATACAGAAAGCATCACACACACACACACATAACACGACCAAGCCGAGCGAACGATCCGTACCAGCAGCGGCGGCGGCCCGCGCCGACGTTTAACCTTAACGGTA
Source organism: Brotula barbata (assembly GCA_900303265.1). Lineage (NCBI taxonomy): Eukaryota > Metazoa > Chordata > Actinopteri > Ophidiiformes > Ophidiidae > Brotula > Brotula barbata. Next base: position 11,441 of record OMNV01027968.1, on the reverse strand, counting down.
ACACGAAGAATCCAGCTCGGTGGAAATTGGAGCGACACCAGCAGAACACAAAAACTCAGCTTGTGTTCCTTTTGTCTCACTTTGATGTGGTTATCAGTTACAGACAATAATAGGGGAGCTATTGGGTTGGGAGTGTGGGTGACAGGAGTAAAAGAGCTATTTGGATTTCCAGAGCCACACTCCAGGCTTTCAATAACAGGATTAATGTAGCCGCGGGTGCTGCTGTTCCACTTGGAAAAGGATCAATCAGAAAAGGGCAAAAGCGTATTAAAAGGATTATAGATTAGCAATTAGATGTCTTGTGACTGGGGGTTCGAAAGCGCTCTCACCAGCATTATAAAGGTGAGTTGTGCGATGGCGGGTGCTCGGGTCCACTATATCTTACTTAGTTTGACACTCACCGGTTCATCTGAGTCCAATAACTGTCTCCCGCTCACGCCGTCTCCTCTCCTCCACCAAGCTTTGTGTTTTTACCTTTCCACGGAGGCCCTAAAGTCCCAAAAGGTGATATTATTTTATTTCCCCCGCACACACACGTTATTATCTCGTGCAAACAAGACAATTAACTTGTGTGCGCCCACTGTTCACATCCCGGCCCGGTTCTGACTTCTTATTCCGCACAGTTTCCCTGCTCGTTTGTACCGTAAAAAATGATTGGAGCGGTTGGAGACAGGAAGACACGCTACTAGGTTGAAGATGAAGGACGGACGGCGTGGAGAGATTGTGTCCCACGCAGCATGGGTACGGGTCACGGATCAAAGAGGAGACAATGCTTGCATCCTGCACATTTACGAACAGGGGAGGAGGAAGGAGAGGAGGAAAAAAAGGTCAGCTGACAATATCCTCCTTTATACAAAATACAGAATAAACACAGAGTTAATTTAGTTTGATACTCGGCTTCATGAACACTTTGGAGAATAAAAAAAGTCCAAAATGATCTGTGTGAGTCCACAGCTTCTCTTTATATCCATGTGAAATGAATCCTGGCTGCCGTCCTGCAGGGAGGATAGAAGCAGATGTTTGATATATATATACAGTATGATCTGATATTATATGATAATGTGCTCATCCTAAACACACCCAGCTGACTTCGCTTGTGTCACCACACACCACCACAAGTGTGCCGCCACTCCCCCAACTCAGTGTGTATCAGTGTACCCCGACTCCACCGTAACAGAGCCCTCAACGCTCCAATAATCTTATTTCTATTTCTATAAATTGTCAGTTTAACATCTAAACAGTGGCCCTCCGCCCGTGGATTATAGTGTATCGCTCGTGTTTGTGCGGTTATTCCAGGGGTGCAAAACCATACATTTCCTACTTCCCTCTGCCGGCTCTTGAGCCACGGTTCCATATGATTCCCTGTACAGGAAATCTCCTTCAGGAAGTGACCTTTGACAGGCTTTACACAGCATCAGCCGCGTCTTTGCTGTCACTGCTGGCCGTCTGAATCGTTTGTTATGTCCAAGGTGACTCTGCAGGATGACCTCAGACTGAAAAAAGACAGCAGGATATTTTCTAAAGCTTCACTTAAATCAAATGTAATTCACAGGGCCGTACATCGTCTGTCATGAGGTGTATTATTACAGAGAAGATTTCAGCATAACACACATCAAGGTCAAAACAATTTTGATCTTAGTGCAGGTACGTATGTAATCTCTATTTGGCCCCAGGTGGTCGTACATTTGAATGAATTCTTTCCCTGAGACGTGTAATGTGTGACTCCTTTCTTCCCGAGTCTCCAGATGAATGCTGGGAATAAGGGCTGAGCCTTTAAATGAGAGTCGGTACCACGTCAGCCCTTTGGCTCGCTTGGATGGCTGAGCTGTAATAATATAACAACCGCAGTTATGACGCCGTGTACTTTTCCCTCACAATGAATACACAAATTATGAAATCAGAAATGAACATTGTGACTTTTCTTTCAGTTCATTGTTGAGATCCCTCTTGTTATTATCTGGAAATAATGCTATTGAATCATAAAAAGAAAGGTATTTTCAGGAAAAGTAGCAGCCTAGAGTGTCAGGGTGCTCCTGGCTGCGTTTCCAAACCTTCAGAGCGAAGAGGAGATGCACGTTAACACACAGGGATGCTGATACTACTGCTGCTGTAATCTACGAGAACACACACACACGCTCCTAAATGTGAGAAGAGCGGGACCTTCGTGCAGATCGACTTATTTCCTAAACCACAGTGGAGCTCCTAAACGCAGCAGTCAATGGATGAAGGTGTTTGACCGAAAAGTGTGTTTGTGTTTGTGTTTTACAGTTTTACAGCTGTGGATGATTTCCATCACTGCCCAATCTTGTATTTCCTACCACGAATAAATATGTATCAATTTATCTATTTACTAAACAGAGATAAAATGAAACAATGAAATAAGATGAAGAAACACCTCTGACTATGGTTACCAAATGATGATGTCACAGGGGGGTGTTAAACGTTGATTTGTACAGACGTTACAGTCAGGAAATATAAGACGTATGTCCATGGTGGTGGTGATGGGTGTGTGTGTGTGTGTATTTACAAACAAGAGGAATGATAGGAAGATAAGCCTCCAACGGTCTATTAGGATATAATGAATGTTAAAAAAAAAAATACACCGAGCACAAGTCACAAAGTATTGGGAATTGAAAGGAATAAATAGTTTTTTGACCTGTGAGTAGCCATGAATCTGCACTTTCAGGGGATTTGTGTTTGACTAATGTGGCTCTTATTGAGTAAAATGCTGATTCCATGGACTTATACCTGGCTGCAGGAAGATTCCATACATTCCATTATGAAATGATTTCAGGGTACAGCGTGTATACTTCAAAACACACCATGTACTATTTGGAGGATGATGATGATGATTATCATTATTGCTGTTGTTGTTGTTCTTCTTCTTCTTCTTCTTCATCTTCTTCTTACCATTATTATTATCATTATTATCATTATTATTATTATTATTATCCGTGGCAGTAGCAGCATTAGTGCAGTCCGATATGAATATTGAACAGTCAGTAATTACAGTCCTGCGCTAAGGTCCATTTTGAGTGAGTTTTTCCCCACCAGCAGCTTTTTTTGACTAAAAGGACAATTGAGGCAGGAACTGGACTGTGTCCAATCTATATTGATTGTTGGACTCCTCGACTCTGTGTCCTGCTATTGGTGTAAACACGCAGCACAGGAATGTGTAGAAACAAATGGACTCCTTCATTGGTTGTGACAGCGCTGCGGGATTTGATGGACAGGAACTAATTTTTCCATCATAGGCAAATAAAAACAAAAGAATGGGAGTGTGTAAGTGGCTTATTAGAGGCAGGTGTTGGGCAAACCCTCTAAATGCAAATATCAGCCAGCTTTTTGATCGGACTGGCTTTTCTGTCATTTTTATTTCTGTTGAAAAAAAGGCCATGCCTGTGCTGCTACTGTTACCGTTTCTAAATATAGAATTCCATTTACATTTACAGCCTTTAAGGCAAAATGTGAAATATGGTATAATAATGATGTTAAATATGATGTTTTAATAATGTCATTCATCATTTGACTAATTTTTACTGTACATTTTCTTCTGATTGTTATCACAGTTGTCTGTAATTTCATACACAATGTGGAAAAAGATGCTGTTTCCTTATTACTGTAGGACTGAGTAATGAGATGTTTCAGCGGCCCATCCGTGCTCCTGTGGCCGTCCTTTGGTTGTTGTGTGTGATAACCAGTCACATTGTGTTACATGAAACAAACATCAACTACACAAGTGTTACTTTAAAGGTCTCCAGACTTCTCTGTACAAAAAAAGGCAGATATCATCATGAAAACATTTAAAGCAGAAATGTTTTCATTTTTGTCAATTTTGGGTCACTTACAGTATGGATCACAGAATATCATTTTGGCTGTTTTTTTTAGCATTTTATGAAAAAAAAGAGGACCTGTGCCAGTAGTTCTGCATGTTTTTTTTAAATCTTTTTTATACTGTTAATCTGGGAATTCCCATTTAATATAAGTGACAAATCTGATGACATTACTATACACATAATTAGATATAGAATACATACTGTAAAATGAATCTTAATGGAATATTCATAGAAATCACAGTATTATTATTATTATTATTGTTGTTATATTCCTCTTCTTCTTCTTCTTCTTCTTCCTCTTCTTCTGTTTATTTAATATCTTTCTCATATGCCAGGTCCACTTACAGGATAGGCACAATAATAAAACACATCAGCAGACATTTGTAGTAACATGGTTGTGTGATGTTATTCATCCTTCCATAACACCTGTAGTAACCACTGCTACTGGCTGGTGGCCACAACCATAAAATTTTGAGCAATAATTTCATACGACAGACAGAGAGTGTGTGTGTGTGTGTGTGTGTGTGTGTGAGAGAGGGGTGAGTGACCCAAAACTTGCAAGCAGACTCTTGGAACCATTATGTGACTATTAATAGCCTCAATAGTCTCAATATCTGGTCAGCTGCCTGGTTTCGTTAGCACATTCGTTAGCATTAGCATGCTATCTCGTGGTGTCACCTCAGGTGTTGTGTCAAATGGGCTGGAGCTTATCTGGTGCTAATGCTATCATTAGCGAACAGTTGTCGTGTAGCTGGGGCGTCTTGCCAACCTGTGACTTGGTTAAAACTGCTCAAGTTACACGTGAAGCGTCCCGAAGCCGCTCCCCTACGGGCAGGGTGGCGGTATCGGTCTCCAGCATGGAAGGCAATCTTCAACATGATCCTCATCAATCAGGTGGAATGTTTTTGTTGAGCCGGGGGTTTCTGCGACTCTCCATGAGAGCAGGCAGATATTTATCGTGTGGAGAATTAATATCCACTCTCCTCGCTCCTCCTGTGACAGGCTCATCATGGCAGACATCAGCCCTGTGCTTGTCAGGGGGGAGGATCTCCGCGCGCACGCGAGATTAGCATTAAACCTTAAAGATGATGTTGACTTGACTCTGGCTACGCTCACAGCCCCAGGCAGCTGCATTGCTCAACAAAATAACAAGCCAGCACAAAACAAAATGCTTGGATGGATAAAAAAATGGAGAAAAATATGCACTAATGGTCCAAAACTTTAATGTTTGTACCAAGAGCCGCGCCATAAAAAAAAAATATATTGTGGACATTTTTATTGTATTTTGACTCAAATGAGTCAAGTAACACCTCTCCACAGGGACCACACTGAGGTTCTGTGCTTGCAAAATGACAAAAAAACCTTCAGAGTTTGGCTTCATGTATTAAGAATTTAGGGCATTCCTATCTAGGACCGCAAAAAGTTGGAAGTGGGGAGAAGTGAAGGATGAGCCATCCAAATGGACCGAAGAACTAACTTATAATCACAGAGAATCATGTATAAATCCCGCGTGTGTGCGAGCGAGCGAGGGAGAGAGAGAGAGCGAGAGAGAGAGAGGAGAGGAGAGGTATGGCAGCGAAGCCATGAGAGCAACAATTGAATTAAATCAAAAAAGTATTTTTCACTTTTGCTTACTCTCACCCTTTGCCGTGATCCAGAGATTACGTATCGATTTTAATGTAATCACAGAAAGTGCGAGGCCTTCGTTGAGCCGCCCGCGGTACATATGGCCGTGCGCGGACACTGACGCACTCGGTCGTCTTCCGCACATCTGTTGTCGTGTCTTAAGCTGTGCGGCAGCTGAACCTTATTAGCTGCACTTCGTTCAGATTAGCTTGACTGTGGCTGTGCTAATTCATGTCGTCAGTGTTTGTACGTCGCTGCTATGATTCATTCAAATTGACCGAATAACTCAACGAGAGGAGAGAAGAGAAGAGAAGGGAAGAAATGCCTCAGTGGATAATATACCCCAAATCATAAATCCCACATTAACCAAGTAAAAAGGAATACTAAAACTAGGACTGTCTGTTTATCGCTCTATAATCACACACACACAGACACACACATACAGAAGAACAATCCCCTCCATGGGACGTACCATTCTACCAGTGGCTACAAAAGGCCGGTCACAGAGGTTCTGATCATGGCAGCACAAGAACAGGCCCTGAGGACCAGACCCATAGGCAGGGGTCTACCACAGCAGACTGGACCAAAGGTGCAGGCTGCAAAGATGGCCCAGAGACAGACCAGCACAGAGCAGCAGGGTGTAAGACGCGTGGGAGAGTGTACGTCTGTGTCAAATACAGATCGTAGTCCAAGTCCAAATGGGAGACACCAGCAAAGGAGGTTGAGAATAGCAGAGCTGAGGTCCTGTGGGACTTCCTGTTCCAGACAGACAAGCAGCTGCTGGCCAACCAAGCAGACATTGTGGTTGTTGACCAGGGGCAGAAGAGGGCAGTTGTGATAGATGTGGCAATCCCAGCTGACAGCAACATCAGAAAGAAGGAGCATGAAAAGAGCCAAGGGTCGAAGGAGGAACAGGAGCGGACATGGATGGGAGAGTCCAAAGTGGTCCCAGTGGAGCACCAGGGGCTGTGACCGCTCCGAGACTGGGAGAGTGGCTCCAAGAGATTCCAGGAAGAACATCTGAGGTCTCTGTCCAGGGAAGTGCAGTCCTAGGAGCAGCTAAGATACTGGGCAGAATCTATCTATATATTCATCTTGTTCTCTGTCCTCCTGTATGTCAAAGTCACACTAATGAATCTTTTTGCAGCTACAGGGAGCCCTGCCTTCATAACAATAATCCTCTAAACATTTTGTGTACGTTTAGCCGTGACACAGCTTATCTTGGAGACGTCTAATGGGCCCGATCATCATAGCATTGCTTCGCTCGGTTTTGTTTTTTTGAAACACAGACCTGTTATTTTCTGCTCTGACTCGCCTTAATTTAAATTTTGATCTCTATTAGCTGATTGTTTTCAGGGAGCGCCACAAGATCACTCCGTCTGAGTCCATAAGCGATGGCAGCAGGGACATCTCTTTATTTAGACTTGGATTTCAAAAGGACCCTGTGTTCCAAACCAATGTAGGATTTGGCTGTTATGGGTTATGTAACACTCATTCAGGCCTGTAGTCACAGAGAAACCATATCTGCTGCAATAACGTCCCAGTACAGTTCAAGCTAAGTCCAGGGACTAAGTGGTCAGTACATCTAGCTCAGAGGCCGGACTAGTCTGCTCACCACTCCTCTACCTAGCGGGTGGCCAATCAGAGAGAAGTGTCCTGTCAGGTCAGAGGCCGGACTTACATGCAGTCCGCATCACAATCCATGTCTGACAGTCCAGGTTCAGCCAAAATCTTTCTGTTATATTTTCTGTAACACTGTAAGGATGTTTGCCCCACTACAGTGTGACCATCCCAATGATTAGCTTTATCCCAGAGATGATATTTCCGGTTGAACTACCTACATCCAACTCATACGGGTGAGGCTAATCCTGCCCAGGAACATGGAAACAAAAAATCTCTGGACATCAACAAATTTAGCTGCTTAAGAAATAAGCAGTGGGGTATCAAAGTTCACACTTCCTGATTTTTACTCAACATGCGTCAATTTGGAAGTCTGGTTTGAACTACAAGGGTCAAAATATAAAATACCAAAGGCAAAGAAACAAAAAAGGTTTGCTCACTCAACTTACTCAAACTTGTGGGCAGCTGTGGCTCAGTGAAAAAGTGGGTCATCCTCCAGCCACAAGGTTGGCGGTTCGATCCCTGCTGTCCACATGTTGAAGTGTCCTTGAGTGAGTCAGTGAATCCTAAGATTCTCCCTGGCGCTCCATGGCTGCCTACTGCTACTATGTGGACGGGTCGTATGCAAAAGTCAAATTAAATAAAGCCCCAATTTATTCATTTATTCATTTCAAAAGTCCACCTAAATGTTTCCCAACACCTCCCAGACAATGATGTGTTCAACTTTTTTTTTTTGTTGCACAACTCTATGTTTGTGAGTAAAAAAGTGAAAAAAGTGTACTGAACACATCACCAAAAACCTTCTTTTGCTGCCTCAGAAAACACATGAAAGATTATTTATGTCATTTGTTTTGTTGTTTGTCTGTTAGTGTGAGGTGGATTAAAATTAATCCAATTTTAATGAGTAATCCATGAAGAAATCTGGATAATTCTTAATAATTCACAGTCATTGTACCACTTTACAAGAATACGTAATGATTCCTTAGCAGAGTTAAAACTGAACCAAACCAAAGATTCTATTTCTAGTTTAGATTCTATTTCCCTACATCAGGTCCCCTCAGACCGCCTGGGTCCAATATTGTGGTATTGACAAGATACTAGTCTGCATAATCACTCCTGTCACAACAGATGAGTGTGAGAGCATGAAGAATTTCCTCCAGAGTCATCGTTGTCATTGTGCTGCGCCTTGTACTTAGCCCTGTCACCTGCAATTAATATCAATGGGAAGAGGAGCCCGGCTGACACTGACTTTAACTCCATGACAGGCTGTCAGCTGCTGCACTCTCTCACCACCGTCGCACCCACAGAGAATCACAGAGGGACCTAAGAAAAAGACAGGAATGGAGATGTTACATTTTTCATACATCTAAGTCAATCGGTTTGAACAGGAAGGCGGCTCAGGGTGAGGATGTGGATTTCCATTCACAACCCAGTCTGAATGGGTCAATGTCACTAAAAGTGCTCTTTTCTAGTCCTTATCTACACTTCTTTTATCATAACTTTGGTTGTTTTTGTTATTGTTGGTGTTTTGTTGTTGCTAGCTACTGGATGACATTAGTTTTCTTGATAAAGTATCTATCTATCTATCTATCTATCTATCTATCTATCTATCTATCTATCTATCTATCTATCTATCATCATCCATCCATCCATCCATCCATCCATCTATCATCTATCTATCTTTATCTGAGTACGTTTTCAGAATAACAAAAATTCCATTTACACGACCCAATGTATTGTTTAATAAGAATATTGTTTTCTTACTGTCCTTAAAATCCCCATCTAAACACTTAACACTTAAAAACTTTAAAAAATGAATCTTCTCCTGTCTCCCTTTCATTTTAATCCAAAATGTACACGTTACTGTCCACTCTGTTGTCTCTGTTGTGTGATAATACAACAACAATAATTATGACAACATTCCTGAGCTTGCCCAAAATGTTTTCCTTTTCATGATAAGCCTGATGAAAAACAAACAAAGAAACAAAAAAACTTATTGTAAGACAGGTACATTATGTGCCATTTGTGTATATATATATATATTACGCTCAGTATTTAAGAATGTATATGAATTTATAAATGTCATTTAATAGATTTCTATTAATGGTAAACTACTGTAATGTGAGTGACATGTGACGTGACGTGATGGGCGTGGACTCGCCGGCTGACTGATTGGGCCGGTTGATTGACATTGGATACAGGTGTGATGGATTGAGAGAGCAAATAAAAAGACTTGGCAGAGGCCTCACAGGTGTTGTTGTTGTTTTGGGAACATCCAGCGGCTACGTCTCGGCCCTCTTTGGGAGGGAGGCGACGAAGACAGACAGTCCAGGGGGGCAGTTGTCCCATGATAGGAGGGGCCGGGCTGTAGAAGAGGGTCGTGATCACCGTCCTATCCCAGCGTGTGTTGTTCCTGTCAGCTGTGACGCTGCCGTATGTTCGCTCTCCACTGACGCCGTCCAGCGAAGGGGGAGGGTTGGGTTAAGTATATATTTTAACTCCTCCCACACGCCTTGGTCCGACTACATCCATAGATCGGCCGGTCTGATATTTTAATATCGTGGGGAGGGAGCCCACATAAGAGGAGTAACCAGAAGCCTCGTTGGGACGTCCGTACGGTTTCCCTTCGTGGTGATGTCCAGTGGTGTGGGCGTGGGAAGGTGCCTCTAGTGAGGGTGTTAGCGTGCCGTGTGGTGTAACCTAGCCAGTGTTGTGTGTAGTGGCTTCTAGTAAACGGAACCTGGCCTGTCCTTGTGTGGCTGGTTTTCTCCGCTCACCTTTTACTGAACCTGTGATTTATTAAGCCTTGGTGCTTGAATAAAGAATCTGATTATTGTACTGCACAGTCTGGCTGTGATTATTTAAAGGGTCTGACACCCAGGGCAGATTTCTGCTTAGCCCGAACAAAACCCACAAATATTAAACTACGATGTATTTCCATCCAGTGTTCCTGTTTACTGTAAACGGATGGTTCCTAACTTATAGTTAAATTGACTAAATTCCACCTTCGGATCTTTTTCACTGCACCACCGATGGCACTCAATCTCAGTTTACGATATGATAAAGAGATTATGAAAGTTTTCAAAGCTATGATCCATATGCACCGTTAAAGCTGCAAACTCGGTTAATTTCTCTCTCTGACTACAGGTTATTGTTGGTAGGATGATAATAAAAATCTCCATAATCTCTTCGGCTTTAAAGAGAAATCTGTCCCCACAAGTTCTTCATCGTTCAATCATCAAACCAAACCAGTCTATTACAAGAAAAAATAAATGTTCTCTCTTACATAACAAACACACAAACTCAACAAATACGTTTTCTTACGGCACCGTGAGGCACAGGGAGCAAAGGAGAAGTATTATGGATGGATGGATAGATAGGTAGGTACTAGATAGATAGGTAGGTACTAGATAGATAGGTAGATAGATAGATAGATAGATAGATAGATAGAGAGGTTGTCAGCCTCTGTGGGGAGTTAGTTCTACAGAAATCGCGTGCAGAAGAAGTCTGATCCTGGATTTATTGTACAGGTGAAAGTGTGAAATCGTGATGGTCACGTAAGCGTCTGCATGTGGCATGTGCCAACGTGTCTGAGCAGCACGGAGAAGCAGAACTGAAGCATTCCCGTTTGGTTTTTCAGAGACTAATGATGCATTGTGTAAGAGCAACGTCGCCACATTACGAGACGCTTTTAATCGGCTTTGGCTGCTTGTGCCTGCTTGCTGTGAAAACAGACTGCGTGTAATATTATCCAGGCCCAGGTACTGCTGTTGCTATAGCAATTGTAATTGAAAAGGGTTCATTAACTCACAACAGTTTTGCCGGTCCAAGGGGGGGTTCACATTAACGAAATTTACATATTGAGGAAATTAACACAATTGGCTACGAACCAGATCATTACAACGAAAGGCAGCCCAGGAAAGAGGAAGGAACGCCGGGAGAAGGCCGTTTCAGAGGACATGTTACACATAAGTACAGCAGAGCTTCCTGTACGTTTAATGTTAACGCCGCAAATCCAAAAATTCAGTTCAGATGAGGCGGTCGGATTTTGTCTGGGTAAAAAAGAACAAACGAAAAAAACAATAAGGAAGGACACGTTGGTAAGTAAAGGAACGTTGGTAGGTAAAGGAACGTTGGTAAGTAAAGGAACGTTGGTAAGTAAAGGAACGTTGGTAAGTAAAAGAACGTTGGTAAGTAAAGGAACGTTGGTAAGTAAAGGAACGTTGGTAAGTAAAGGAACGTTGGTAAGTAAAGGAACGTTGGTAAGTAAAGGAACGTTGGTAGGTAAAGGAACGTTGGTAAGTAAAGGAACGTTGGTAAGTAAAGGAACGTTGGTAAGTAAAGGAACGTTGGCAAGTA
>OMNV01027964.1:0-22554 GCA_900303265.1 Brotula barbata | reverse complement strand
CCACGCAGGAGAGAAGCCAAAGTTTCGCCTTTCTTCAAATGGAATTCAAATTGAAAACTTTTCCCGACTTTCCTTCTCCGCAGTGATTCTCGGACCGTCTCGCCCGACAAACATGCCGGAGCGAATAAGCGTGTCGGACTTTGTTGTCCTGACTAATGAGGATTTGGCTTCGCCGGGGACGTCAACTTTTCAGTCGAAAATGAGCGACTGTCGAAACACAGTTTCAGTCGTGGAGGAGGTGAGAGACGAGGTGGAGGGGCGGTGCGGAGACACACACACACACACCTTTTGTCTGTTTACCTGTCCAAACCTTCGAGCTAAGGAGAAAGCTCCACGCACACGTAGTTAAGTGACAGCTATGCTAGCTTGGCCGGGTTTTTTTTTAGCTAAACTCAACATTTCCCATTTATGAGCAGCTCTGATACTTTCTCCATGTGTTTTACACACACGCCTACGTACATGTTGTGTGTGTGAGAATATGTTTTTGTCTACAGCAAACTAGTAGGATATAAGATGAAGACTGGGGTGCAGAAGTGAAACTTGATGTATCATCTGTATGTATGTGTGTGTTGTTGGGGTGATGCACCCCCACTGACATCTGTAGGAAAACTTCTTATCATCAGCCTCTGTAGTAATTTAAGCAGTTTGGCTTGGGCAGAAACTCAAGGTTACCCAAGGTAATACAGTACAAACAGTGTTTCATACACACTTTTTGACAGAAAAAGGGATTATACCAGGAAGTTTGCCTCCACATCTGTGAAGGCCAGTGTGAACATTTAGTCTGTTTGAACTGGAACTTTGGCTCAAGGTCTGTTTGAAGTCCCTCTCTTTCTCTCTCTCTCTTTCTCTCTCTCTCTTTCTCTCTCTCTCGCTCTCTGTTTGTTTGAAATCTGCTCTCCTTGGCCAATGATCCCAGAGGAAGAAACAGAGGGAGGCTGCCATGAACTCTGCCGCATTACAAATAACCAATAGAACCTTCCTTGTCTGTCTTCCTAGAGACAAAACATTATGATTCACTGCTGTGCAGTATTCCAAGGTGGATTTCTGTTATGAATTAGAGCTCACATTAGTTTGGAGCAGTGGTTACATGAGGGGAGATTTGTTCTGAGATGATATACAGTACATACCCTGTGGGGAAAAAATCAATATTTTCTGCAATGTTTGACAGCAATTATTCAAAATAAATGTTGTTGACAAGGAAACAGTGATTTAAAAATAAGTAAAGCTTCCTCATCAGTGCAGGAACTCTAATCTGGGTGTTGAAAGTTTTATCTTACATTTTTCCTGGCTTGAACATGTAGTTAAGTCCAAGATTCAGAAATAGAATTATTCTACACACAGCTGTCTGATGTAGTTATGTTTGGCTGATATCCTTATTTATGGCTGTGACAAGCTGAAAAATACATAGCTGGAATAACTTTTTTGGGGAGGGACATGTTGGAATCCCACACATGTGCACACAGACACACACACACACACAGCTGTAATGCAACAGTCACTTTATAGATGGATACATGGGTATTACGTTTGGTCTGCTCAGCAGGGGAAGCTTGATCAACTGTTGCGCTGATGTGTGGGCTTGTGTCTGGTTTATGGCGGCAGACGGGGAGACAGAGACACCATTTACACACACACACACACATACAGTTAGTCTTGTTACTTATTACTGCTGATTAGAGACGAGGATAAAAGGAGTGAGGGAGGGATAAGGAATGGTTTCATTTCCAATTTTTTTGGGAAAATTATATCTTTGAGTTCTTACAAGTCAAGAAATGACTTATCACCTTAGGGAAACTATATATATATATATATTATTCACAGCATTGTGTTTCAAAATGTGGATATGCTGAAATGAAACAAGTTTTGTGGCGTTGAGTGTGTCGTCATGCCTGTTTTAGTGCAGTAAATAAGGATCAGATATCAGTTTGATATTAGATATCAAGCTGTGCTCCTGCCAGCACGCTGACAGCAGGTATACACCGACCCACATTCGAATGGAGCTTCTTACCCTCTCAGTGTACCTCTCTGTCTCGACTCCTGGGTGGTTTTTCTCAGTGTGTGCATTTGTTTGTGCCTAAATTATTTCACAAAATTCAACAAACACAGCCTGTTTCAGTGACCTGTACCAACATGTTTGCACCTTGTTTAGCCCGTCTGCCAACCAATTTACCAAGCTGTGGAAACTACAGCTCCAGCCTCCACTAAATCACTTTCCCATTCATTGTCTGGAGTGCAGAGCCATTTATACAACGCCCAGACTGCCTTTTAATTAGTGAACTACCACTTAGGGAGTGGACGGGATGAGGAAGGACTGGGTCGTGCAAACACCACCACCCAACAAGGCACAGGCTCTGTTAAGTCTCCATCCCTGGCTCATTAAAGTTATTTCTGGCAGAATGTAGTAGGAGTGCCACTTGTCTGGCTCGGTGAAACAAGTGGCTTGTGTGAGTAGAAAAAACAGGATGTTACATTCTGCAAATACAAGCTAATTCACCCGAAGCTAATTCATAGGCTCTCCACCATAGCCACCTTTTACTTCACGGATGCTCAGATGGTATTCATGTCAGAGGAGGTTTATTGCTGTTGATCACAGTCTGAACTCCATGTCATAAAGTGTTGGTGAAAGTTGTCAGTCATAGAAGTGAAATAAATATTGTGGTGCCACCTGTCTGTACATCTGATAGCTGATCCACCTGTCTACCTGCTGCGTGCTGACTCACTCTTGTCTTAATCACACACTGTGAGAAAAAATAATAAATGAGAGTACACACAGGCACACCTTATCCCTAAAAACAAACAAGTATGAGGGTTGAATAGAGATATTCAGGATGATTGAGTACCTAATGTACCTAAATGTCTTAATTTCAGTTAAGTCACATTAATTTTTGTCTCACTGTTTTGTTGCAGTCTCTTGAGATGGACCACACCACTCTACAGAGGATGAAGAAGATGATCAAAGCTATACACACCTCTGGACTCGGTAAGTGTGCATGCATGATATGCTGTGTCTTCACTCTCTCGCTCTCACATTACTGTCCTTAGGCAGCTCTTTCACCTGATGGGTGGTCAGCAAAAAAAAACCCATCTGCAATAGAGCCGTACAATACAACAACTGTATAGTCTATAGCACATAAATTATTACAGCATTTTAACAATACATCAATGCTTGTTTAGCCAGTGAAAGATTCTAGATTTCTGGACTGTACTTTGGGCTGATAAGTGGCTCATTGACCACCAATAATGACAATAATAGTAATTAAAAAGAACTATTAATAATGATTATGGTAATAATAATGATGATAATATTTATAAATTAGCTGCTTGTATGGTGGAGCTGCATACTTCAGTGTACAAGCCCTCCCCAGATGACATCATCAAAAGTATGTGGGCTGTGATGTTTATGAGAGAGGTCCCTTGTTATGGGAGCGGGTTGTGTGGGATGAGGGGTGATTGTGTTTCCATCCATATGGGGTTGGATGGCTTCATACTGTATGCATGTGCTTGTGTGTTTGTGAAGTAAATGTATGGTTCCATGTTGACTGCCTGTGTGTGCAGAGTTAGACTTACACTTTTCCACATAGGACTCCCCATCGCACTACAGTGTTTAATTTGCCAGAACAACGCTGTCAGTGCTCACTGACAGACATACACTACCAGTGTGTTCCACAGGTCATTGAGTGAATGTGCTGTTAGTATGTGTGTGTCATATAGCTTTACATCATCATCATTACCATCATTCCACAAAATCAAACATGCCTGTGAGATGAGTGTTCACCTCAAAAATGCCCTGGAGTGAAAGAACTGAAGACAGTATCCTGCAATTGTTTTTCTTTCTGTACTCTTTTACAAGCCTGGTTCCCATTTTCAGGGTTGAACTCATACTTTTGAGAAAAAATGAGTCAGAGTGCCAGTTGCTCAAAATTAGGCAACCAGTTACATTACGAGGGGGTCAGAAATACTATAGTAGCTGCAGAGTATCACCCAGTGATGTCTCTGTCCTCTCTCTCTCTCTCTCTTTCTCTGCCTCTCTGCCTCTCTCTCTCTAGTTTTATATTTCCACCATGTGTGTTTGTTCCAGTAATGTCTGGATCAGAGGCCCCCCTCACTCATTATGCTGTTGAACCCCATAATCAGTCCTGATGTTTATCATGTGGATCGACAGTCTGACTCACCACATAGACACATTTGTGCGCTGCTGGATGTCCAACTCTCCCCAACACAAAACACACATATTATGAGATATTCTGTTGATTCATACTGTTTTTCTGCCAAGATGCTGTTGCGTGTGTGTGTCTGTCTGTCTTTGTGTGTGTGTTGCACCACAGCGAAAGTTGAGTTGCTGTTGGTATCTGGTTGTTAAAGGTCGGCTACAAGACCTTCTTCTGTGACTCAGCTGTTTGCTACTTAATAGATGCAGATCTATTCAGCTGTCTTACGCTTTTCCATGTTAACGTTTTCCATCGTTTTAATTTCATCTGTCTCCTGGCTACAAGACGTTGAGTCTTGTATTTGTATAGAAGTGGAAACTACAGTCAACGGGTTCCCTTTCTGCTGATTTCTTCATGACTGTGATTTCATCTGCCTATGTCAACAAATTGCTTTGGTCCAATCCATATGATCCTTTATGGCATTATTCCACCATACTATATTCACTATAACTTCAATCATTTAGAACAGGGAATATTCCCTTTTAAATGTGTGTGCATACTGAACTTTTTGTTCATAACAGAGGCCATCTATGCTCCTTCAATCTGATGAGAGTCATGACTTCAAATCAGACTAATTAATGTCCTTGACTATAGTGACTTTCATGTAATGCGTTTGTAAACTGTCCTTTAGCCCAATTTAAAACAGACTCAAATTGGTGCCAGTCAGTACGCTGAATATTTTCCTATTTCCTTTCCCCATAAATCCAACTGAATGCAAACCCCATTAAGTTCTTGTCCCTGGAGAAAGTGACCTTTATGCTCCTGAGAAACATTAGTCTCTCTAAGTTAGTCTGTCTCCTGTGCCAGGCCTGGGGAAGCTGGTCCTGATTTATCCCATATGTTTGACTTTGTGTATACGTAACTAACATTGGATTCACTTCTTGCTGAATCTGCCTTACTTAATTATTAATCGTGTGTTGTTTTACAGCCCATGTGGAGAACAACGAGCAGTATGTTGACATCCTAGAGAACCTAGGGAATAGCCACCTGACCCAGGACAACAACGAAGTCTCCACAGGCTTCCTCAACTTGGCTGTCTTCACCAGAGAGGTCACGGCACTCTTCAAAAATCTGGTGAGGAAAGAGAAAAAGAAAGGAAACCAGAGTCCGGGAAAAGAGAGGTTTCCTCAAATTAGCTGTCTTTGCCAAGCAGTTAAAACCACACACTGCAAAACCTGGTGAAGGGAGAGGGAGGAGGGATGGAAAAAAAAGACAGGAAAGAAAAGCAGGGAGAGATGAGGGGAACTTACATAGGTCCAAAATAAATGGAATGGTTAGAAAGAAGACTTATTATTTATAATGTATCTTATTTGTATTTACTTTTATTTTTTTGCTCACTGTTTATCATATTAATATTGTTAATTCCACATGCTTGGTAAAGTTGCTACACATCCATGTTAGCCATGTGTTTCTGAAGAGGCAAAACTTGGAGATAAAGGAGTGCCAGAGATCAAAGGTCAAACAGTATTAGGTGGTCAAACCCAAATGTGTGTCAGAATGTTTGTGTTTGTCTTATTGAAAACACCACGGAAAAGGGTTTTCAACAGCTGCATGCTAATGTCTCACGACTCCAAAATCTAGGCCAGTCCGGAATCCTCCCACTGATAGTTTCTATGGCGATGATAATTCATCCCAGACCTCTGTGTGTGAGTCAAGCAACACGCACACACAAACATTCAGAGGAGTCATACGCACGGTCTTGCACTCTGACTCCTTCTTTCCCATCTGTCAATCAAAAGGGAAAGCAAACGTGAAAAGGAAGTGGGTCTAAACACTAACAGAGGATGATTTAAGGACTCCAAATTTAACCCAAGTATGTTCCTCAACTTGCTGCCCGTGCTGCTGTTTTGGCATGTGCAATATGCACATGGACATGCGTGCGTTCATCTATGACATGTGCACATGTGTGTACAGAAAACATATTTGTTGACAGTTTGGGAATCGGTATTTCCCCGTGTCACTGTTCCACATATCTGTTTTGTTACATCAGAGTTTAGAGGTCAACTACAACAGCCGGAACAGATCTCTAGGCCTCTGTGTCAGTATACTGGGGTGAGTGCGACATTCTGTTCACGGAAATGGTTGGTTATTATTTGTCTTAAGCACAGGGCGCAGTTCGCTTGCATGCCAAAGGTAATCCACCAGGAACCATTGAAGTGTTGACATTTACTTCAGACATTTGAACAATGCCAACAAGAGACACAAGCACAAGAGATAATGGATCATGTAGCGAGTGTGTTAGGGGAATGCTGAGTAAATATGTACGTATTACAGTTAAGTGTAAAGCCTGATTTTTGTTATTGTTTTGGTCAGTGTTCCTGAGTGTCGTTCAATCAACACCCAACACTCTCTCCCCAATCACAAACCTGTTCTATCATTAACTTCTCTGCACTGATAAGAGTGGGGAGAAGAAATCTATTTTTGATTCTTGGATGGTAGAGACTGTGTTGTTTGGCTGTGTGTGTGTCCATGCACTGGTCAGTGTGGTTTGTAATGCTTTTTGGCTGGTATTAGTCATAGACCAAGGACACTGCCACACTTATGCCATGTGTGGCAGTGTGACCCTTGTCATTTGTTTTTCCTTACCCACGTTCCCTTTGGCCAGGGTTCGTCTAATCTTCAGCCAAAACTAACATGAATCTCAATTTCCACGGTGCAGCACACAAGCACGTCATGAAAGTGATTTTGTCATCTTCTCAACTGGATCCAAAATCCAAATGATGCAGATTATTATGCTGTGTTTTTTCATGACTCACCAGTTCAAAACGAATGAATCACCCTGTTTTTAGAGTTACCTACACTCATTCCCAGAAATGCTAGTCCACTGGGAGATAAGAATATGTATAACTGTGTGGGTGCACGTCTGAGTGTTTGTTCAAGTGATAAGGGGTACCTGTTATATTTATTTTTCAAATTTCTAACTTTTTTTACTTTTTTTACTCACTTGCATGTTTTGTTCTTTTTTCTTCTTTGTTTTTAGGTGCAGAACCTCAACAACATCATGGCTTTCCCTTTGGAAAATGTACTTAAGGTGGAACTCCGGGACAGCAGACTGGTCAGTGTAAACTTTATAACAATGTCGGCATAACTAAAAAGGAGGACCCTGTCCCTCTTAGATTATTATCGTTTGGTTGATTTTGGGTTAAGATATAACTGCTTTAAATATGTGTTACATGTAATTCTGAACATTTTGTTCAGGGAAGATGAAAATAAGGTGGAACAAGTACAATTCAGATATTATTTGTATTGTATTGAACAGGTCTAATTTCTGAATTCGTGCACAAGTAAGAGTAAAAGGATGATGTCTTATCGAAGGAAATCCTGGCGCTGCTCCATAGACAGTGAATTATGAGCGCAATAAAAACAAAATCGAGATAAATTAGAAATACCTTTATTGATGTGGCATTATTTGACAGTCCTCAGAAAAACAATTAGACAATATTAATGTAGAATTTAATTGACCTCCTTTACAATGATGGGAATAAGCACCCGTGCAAAAAATACGGCTTAAATCTGTAAGAACTATAAATTGTTCATTCGTTAAGATGAGTATAATAATCCACCTTAAGTTCTGTAAGCCTCTCTAAAATATGAATACAGAGCAGGAAGACAAATATTTGTATTCACTGTGAAACATAAGTCAGGGCGCAATGTCAAATCAGTTTTAGGGTGGATTTCCTCTATAAGCAGATAATACTCTCTTGAAGATGGGGGATAAAATGTCAGCGGTCTGGCAGATGAATAAGTAAAACTGATCTACATTCTTATGTTGAAGGCATCTGTCTGTACCCTATGTTTGGGCTTTTGATTCGTCATGCCAACAGACTAGTGACTAATTATTACAGACAAATACTTCTGGAAGCGTCTGTCACCGTCCTGTCTTTTTAGCAGCTGATTCGACAGCTGAACATAGCTTCAGTAAAGGAAGATACATTTCAGCTCAATTCCCATTCAGTCAGATAGGGGACAAGTTATTACTGAGAGTAAATATGTAGCTCTGCATCTGGTGTATGATACTCTGCACTCTCAAATACAGCCTCACCTGTCTCCAGACTCTTCATTAATCAATTGTGGGTATTTTTCCTTAATGTTTTGTGCTGTTTTTTTTTTTTGCATCCTTTCTTCCAGGAGCTTAAAAAACATATGGAGAAAAGTTGGAAGGAGTACGACATAAAAATGTAAGTAACCATTTAATTTATAGGTTCCCTAGTTATATTTAAGAGGGTGTATCACCACCCGTTCATATAACTACACAGTGTTTGATTACAGAGCAGTTTCTCTACAAGCCTCACTGTGTTCTGGAGCAAATACAAATGGAGCCTGAGACAGATGTGATTGCCTAAGGAGGACATAAACGTCACACATTTATGGCACTCTTGCCAGTCTTTCCTAGGGCACAGACATTGGTGTATAACAGAAGTAAATGGGATGATGGTCCACTCACCTCAGTCGCCTCAGTTCTCCATTACATTACGATGAAATAAAACCGAGGCACTTGCACTTTGCAGGCGTCATTTGATTTCACTCTGACAGTAGTTTCAAGTGTTTTATAATGTTGTAAAAAGAGTCCAGCTCTCCTTAGCCTTTAATTCAACTTCCTCTCCTCTTAGTATGTCAGCAAAGTGAATGCCTTGGTGGGGGAAAAAGCCTATGGATGGAACATTCATAAAAAATGCTCAACTCCTCATTTCTTTCCTCGCTCCTTCAGAGGGAAGCTAGAGAAGGAGAAAAAGGAGAAGACTAAACAGCTGGGGCTGATCAGGATGGAGGGATCAGATGGAGGAGAGGACATGGAGAGAGAGAGAAGGACGTTCCAGCTGCAAATGTGTGAGGTAGGGGTCACTGCCAGTCATAATACCACACCCATACACCTTTCACAGACCTGAGGAGGGCTTGATTTGGATCACATGGGTGGTCTCTTGTAAATTCCATCCATGGATGACTGGATGACAAGGGTCGATCCCTCCTGTATCTAGTAATCGTTGGTCAGTAATTATTATAGTGGAAATCGTTTGTAGTATTTCAGGTATGTTTTCAGCAGGTAAGCTATTACATAAACATGGTACAATGCAGCCTCAGCTAAACTTGTGCATGTGTCAAGGAAGCCTGAGAAAAAAGGTCTTGCATTGACTGAGACCAGCTGCTGAGAAGAGGGGCAGGAGGGAAAATGGAATTTCCACTTGGTGCAAGCCACTCAACTCTGTGTCTTCTTCACCCCTACATTCATGCATACTCACTCAGTCTCTCTCTCTCTCTCTCTCTCTCTCTCTCTCTCTCACACTCTTTTGCTCACTCACACAGACTCACAGAAATGTACACAAATATACACGGAACAGAAACACCTCACATAGCCTCCTTCTGCCTTGGCTATATAGAGACAGCTGGATTCAGACCTGGTATTTATGGAGCGAGGACGATGTAGTCATTCCTTCCTGAGAACTAAAAATCCCACACCTTGTTCCAAAGGCTTTCCCCTACCTTTCTAAACTAAAATATATATGGAACTTTGTCATAATAAATCCTGCACTGTGTGTGATAGTCTATATTTTGCCATGAATTTCTTTTTCCAGCTTGGGACTACAAGGTTCACTTACTGGCTAGAGTGGAAATCCAGCATGTGCATTTTTTTTTTTTATACAATGGCAGAAGCAGTGTGCCAGAATGCAACCGCAATATTTATTGTAAAAGTAAAAATCATGTATATAATCAGGACACTGAACATGTTGTCGCAGATGAACCTTTAGTAATGTAAACTACAAAATGGAAGAATAGTACCTTATGATCATTTTCACGTTGCATATACTGTGTATGTTGATTCATTCACCTTTCTTCCACTCAGTGCTGCCAGTTCATGTTCGTGCTGTTTTAACCATCTGTGTTTATACTTCCAGTATCTTCTAAAGATCCAGGAGCTGAAGGTGCGTCAGGGACCAGATCTTCTCCAGAGCCTCATCAAGTATTTCCAGGCACAGCTCAGGTCAGTCCCAGAAACATGCAAATTACTGTATATCTCTGCTGGCATTTAGTAGCATAGGTAAAATAATTATTTACGTACCAGACAAAATCCTACTGCCATTGCGTGTGACTTCTCTCCGGATCTAAAAAGCATCTGGATTTGATTCTACCTCAGGATTTCACTGAGGTAGAATCACTGGAACTTGGATAAAAGTTGAGTTTGTTAGGTCTTTCGCTGCTTTATGAGCTATTTTTACTGCTGTTAACCATTTTCCCACTTTAACCTTACAAAGTGTTTCATGTGGCAGCAGAGCTGCTTACACAGCCTCAGAGTAGAATATTTTGGTTGGTGTGAACTAGGATGTTTGTTCTTAAATACCATCACGACTCAGCATTTGTTCTTTTTCTGAACTCAGTTTCTTTCAGGATGGGCTTAAGGCTGCAGAGAATCTCACTCCTTTTGTGGAGAAACTCGCCACTTCTGTTCATACGGTAAACACTAAAACTCTAAACTTGTAACATGTCAGTGTTTATACAAGTTAACGTGAGTAATTTTTTGTCTGCTGCCAGCATCATGATTATCCATCTGTGATGTGAATATTCAGTACAAAGTGGTGAGAGAGGTCAAAGGTTTGTCCTCCTTTAATTGATACTGGCCTTTTTCCCCATTTACTAATGACTCATTCAGCCTAATGTTATAACAAAACACATACACTCGTGCCTGTACATATTGATGTTATCATACCCTCCCCCATACACACACACGCATGTTTTCTGCATTTGTCATCCTCTGCTTAGTACAATAACAAGTAAGATTATAGCCAAAAAGGCACTTACTGTAAAGCTCTCACTGAAGTCACAGAGTTGTAGTACCTCAGACAATAGTTAAGTTACAGCCTCACTTCACTCTTAAAACAGTCCAAACCTCAGCCTGCCTACCTCTGGCACTTCCCCCATTTGAGCCCAGACAGAGACCGTTATAAGACTTGTGTTCCCAGAAATGCCTTCTCTATTTCCAAAAGATGAAACTGAAAGCAAATATTTTAATTCTTTCCTTAGTTCACACTCTAACAAGTTTATGTCCCTTATTCTGTATGGTGCAATGGAAAGATTCTTAACTGTGACATTGGGAAACGTTAGAGGTTTTTCTGGTTCCGCATGGACAGAACAGATACTTGCTCGAACATGCCAGACCTTGACGGGATCTTCATAAAAACTCTGCTGTGGTTTCCAGGAATATTGAAATTAAATTTCCGACTGCAGTCAAATCACACTGCTACTTTAACAAAAACACAACCCTGTAGGATTACACACCCCAGTTTTGAGTTCTGTTCTAGATTATTTGGTTGATTATGTAAAGCTCTGATGTATTGCTGTTCCACACCCTAAAGTGCACGCAAGATGTTTGATCTGTTGCTGATGACATGCTGTACTTTCAAATAATGATGTTTGTATTGCGGCATGAGAATAAGATGATTTCCCTGGTTCGTGTTTGTGTGTGCATGTATTCTAGGTACGTTTGGATGAGGATGAGGAGGTGAGAAAGCTCAATCAGTTGAGGGATTCTCTCAGATTGTTTCTGCAAGTAGAGGGGAAAGAGGTATGCTGACCCAAATGCATCATTATTACCCTTGAGTGCTGTAAAAACTGAAGTACTTGAGTCAATACATTGTGCCAAAAATACAAACAAAATGCATGCAGCTGTGGAAAATGCAAAAAGGATGTTTGCTTAAATTGTCTGATGCTGGTATGGAGTTATCTTTGTCATGCCATTTTTTAATGATTGAAGATTTAAATCCTCATAATCTGCAGACTCTTTTAAGTTAAGTCATAATCACCGTTTGTATTGTAGGAATATCTGAACAGAAAGAACTCTGGCAATGGCTACAGCATCCACCAACCCCAGGGCAACAAGAAGTACGGGACAGAGAAATCCGGCTTCCTGCTTAAGAAGAGCGATGGGTGTGTATGAAAACATGAAAGGGCTGAATGCAGAATGGCATCAGAAAAAAAACTGTGATTGTCTTCAGGTACACATCTGTTGTGACATAAATATTGTATTTGTATTCAGAATAGATAAAAGAAAAGGAGTTTTCAGATGTGTGATTTTTGTATAATTTGCCACTACTCAAACTCAAGTAACATCAGGCAGTACATGACTTGAGGACTTTGAACACTGCTGTTATACCAGTTTTGTGGATAATGCTGAGCAGAGCTGGGTGGGGAATAATGAAGTAAGACGTGGAGAAAAGGGGGAACTCAGACTCTGTCCACCCCAGATGGTCTTCATTATTGTGAGATGAAGATTCAAACAGAGGCCCCACCTCTGGAACTTATTGGCAAACCGGCAAACTGAGTGGATCCAGCCTTTTTGTCTCAAACACACACACACACACACACACACTCACACATACGTGCACCACAGCTCTAGATTACAATGTGATAAGGAGATGGGATGTGGTTCAGTAGGGCAAATGGGAGACAGGAGAAGAGTAAACCATCCCCACGCCACTGAAAGAAAACAGAGCATGCTCTCATAGTCTCAGCCATTTTTCTGATTCAATCAAGATAATGAAAACAAGACCGAGTTAATGTGAAGATGAGTAAGCTGGGCCTGGATGTTGTGTTGGTCACATTAAACAGTAAAAGGGTATATTTCAACACGCTTTGTGCTTAAAGTATAACACACACATCGTCCAGCAGATGTCCAAAGCGTGATGTAATATAAATTTCCTAAACTTTTGTTCTGCAGAATCAGGAAGGTATGGCAGAAGAGGAAGTGTGGGGTCAAATTTGGCTGTCTGACCATTTCCCACAGTACGGTGAGGGCTTATTAGTTACTTATTAGTCACTCTGGATAACACGTACATAAGGACATACAAGAAGTTTTGTGAAATGACGAAGGACATCTGTCTTTCCTCAGATCAATCGACCTCCAGCTAAGTTGAACCTGCTGACCTGTCAGGTGCGGCCCAACCCAGAGGACAGGAGGACCTTTGACCTGGTCACTCGTAGGTTCACACCTAAACTTTCACCCTTAACCTTTTATCCTCTGCAATTCTCAAGTAATTAGTAGCATTTGGCTCTTCTATTGACAATAATTGGAATCAGAAACCCTGGGTTAATTCTGACTCACTTGTTTTACAGCATTGTAAAATCCCTTGACAATGTCTAAAAACATTTCCCTCTACTCCCTCTTCCATGTAGACAATCGAACGTACCATTTCCAGGCAGAGGATGAGCAGGAATGTATGATGTAAGTACTAGAAATATGCTGAGCTAGTGTAGACAAACTACTGTGCTCCCTAGCTTTGCTTTGCAGTATTGATTAAGAAACAATATAGATTGCATTCACGAAGTAGACAGGTGTACTTGGAGAATAATTTGATTGTCTGTACAATGATACAAAGTGAAGATAAGGAGCTTCAGCATTGATCTATAGAATGATTCTATGACTTTCTCTGTATTATCCAGTAACTGGAAAAGAGATTTAAGTTACAGAAAGTGAAATGAAAAATGCAGATAAAGATAGCGCTGTCTTTCAGGAAGTCACCTGGCCTCTCTGATGTGGGGTGGGAGTATACTAGCCAAAGTGTGTGTGTGTTGTATGGACAGTGTGTGAGGACTTGTGTCCCCTTTGTGGGTATTGGACAGATTCTTTAATGTGACGTGCGTGCGTTGAGGGACTGATAAAGATGGAAATAAATGTCAGGGAACCACAGGAGCATTAGTACTGAAAGATGTGAAGTTAAGCATCTGTTGGATGACGGAGAAAGTTGAGAAAATGTCAAAGTGATGGTGACTTATGAGTGGACATCTGGATTTATACAGATGCCAAACACACGGGGGACTACTCTTGATCTTTTGGGGGGGAAGAGAGAAATCATTTGTCCTCTTGTTTCTTTTGGTGCCACAACTCTGATCTGTGGTCATTTCCTTTCCCTTCACTATAATTGGTACTTGTGGAAGCAACAAATATGTTTTCTCTGTTAACTGTGTATTGGGTCTGTGTGTGCGTGTACTTTAGCTGGGTGTCAGTGCTGCAGAACAGCAAGGAGGAGGCCCTGAACACAGCACTGGGAGGAGACCAGCTCCACCTCCAGGATAGTGGGCTACAGGAACTTTCCCGAGCCATCATCACAGAGCTCAGACACAAGCCTGGCAACGAGGCCTGTGCAGACTGTGGAGCACCAGGTCAGCCATGAAGATTTGTTGACTATTTCATGTCTATTCTTACATTTGTTTTAAGCGGCAATCTCTCAACCGACATTTGATAAATTACTGTAAGTGGCCTCTTGTATCTCTCAGATCCGACATGGTTATCCACCAATCTGGGCATCCTGACCTGTATAGAGTGCTCTGGGATCCACAGAGAGCTTGGGGTCCACTTCTCCAGGATTCAGTCTCTCACTCTGGACCTGCTGAGCACCTCTGAGCTATTGGTATTACATGCATGCACACTCAAATACATAGTCCATGTATAGAGTAAAGGCACTCTAGAGAGGGACTGTGGGGTCCCCAATTTAGGTAGTAATCTAATCGAGTATCCTATTTTTGGGAATCTTTCTTTTATTTTCTCCTCGTATTTCCTTCCTTAATTCTCTCTGCCCACTCTTATTTCATTCTCTTTTCTGCAGTCTTTGCACTATGGACAATCTATCAACCTTTTGTCACTGCTCTCCTTGTGCATTTTTCACTGATTCCGTCCATCCATCTTTTTGAAATGGTTTATTTGATGGCACAGTACTATTGTAAAAATAATGTTAGCTAGAAAACTTGAAAAGATTTAAGAAAATACCCAAAACGTTCACTTGAAATGATACGTACGCTTTGCTTCACTATCACTACTTTTACTTTTGAGTAATTTGACATTATATTGATACTTCAAACAGAGGTATACACACACTGGTACATTTGTGTTCTCAGCTTTTCCTAATTACAGACCATATGTATGTGTCTTTGTTGCTGCATGTGTGTCGCTCCAGTTGGCGGTCAGCATTGGCAATACCAGATTTAATGACATCATGGAGGCGGGTCTTCCAAATGATTCAGTCAAGCCACTCCCACAAAGTAATATGTGAGTATCTTTTATTTTAAATCCATCAAGTGCTCAAAACAAAGTGATGCTATATACTGTGTACAATTATGACTAACATGCTACCTGAATAAACAGGAGTGCCAGAAAGGAGTACATCGTGGCAAAGTACGCTGAGCGTCGGTATGTCATGCATAGAGAGGAAACGGATCCCAGCCGGCTATATGATTCTGTGAAGAGTCGTGACATCACTTCCCTTCTACAACTCTATGCTGAGAGAGCAGATATGGCCAAACCCCTCACACTGCCTGATGGAAAGGTAAAGCTAATCTGTAACCACAGCATGATCAATACGCCAATATTTCTGTTATGAAATGTGATTGAAATGGAAATACTGGATACAAATGTAATAATATCCTCTTACTGACATACCATAGCTAGGAGGTGTGTCCTTAGTAACAGTATGTGTGAATGGTTGTTGTAGTTGATGGAGGCCCTCACTTCTTTGGCCTCTAATCCAATCTTTCGTCTTTTTCTTCTTCACCCACTCATCTTGTTATCACCGCCTCTTACAATCTCACTTCCTCTCCGACGTCTCTTCTGCTTGTCTTTAATCATGTTCTACCCTCCTGTCAGACGTTTCCTGCTTGGATAGCAGAAGCAGTGAGTGTGATACTGCTGACATCAGAGTGTGTGTGTGTGTGTGTGTGTGTGTGTGTGTTGGTTAGCCCTTTATTATTTCAGCTTTTAGGTTAGAGCTCATCTCCCTTGAGAAAAGGGAGTCAAAGTCATTGAATTACATGTCCACGTGTCCCTCTTCTTTCCTCCTTTTCTGTTTTATGTAAACATAAATATAAAATGCTCAAAGTTAAATTTTAGAAATCTTTGCAAACAAGTGTTAAGCCATTAATCACCTCTGACAGCTTCCCTACAGTCCCCATAAACATTCTGGAAATATATCCGCCTAATGTTCAAAAAGCAAATTTATGATTTTACTAAAGACTGAAGGAAAGCCTCTTCAGGCCGATGACAGGGTTATATTTTAACAGAACAATTGTATAGATGGAATTTGGTTACATGTCACCATTTATTTCAAGTACTTACTCTGTCCTTTCACACCTTTTAAGGACATCAAAGAGACAGCCCTCCATCTTGCGGTGCGACTAGAAGAGAGAAGTTCGCTTGCTCTTGTGGATTTCCTCTGCCAGAACAGGTCAGACACTGGCACTCTACATTCACAGGAACACTATTCTCCCATTTTTGAATGTGTGGTTAAAATGCACACTCATCACTACAATTGAGGAAATGCAGAGTGTTCACACCAAATGTGAGATGATAATTGTTCACTTGCTTGAGTAAATCCATTTTACAATTACATTATCAGGGTCTGTTACATAAAAAAAACAAAAAACAAAAAAAAAACTTTTGTAGATTTCAGTCTGATTAAGTTTACATGTCTTTGAGATTTTTTATTGCTTTAATCCAAGTATGATCCAAGTTAAAACCCTATTTTCACCTTACAATCACGTGTTGTCATCCAGATAAGTTATCAGAAACCAAGGGAGAAGAAAATGGACAATGACACTCCAAGTATAAAAGTTAGAAGAGATTTAATCACAATAAGAAAGCATCCAGACAATGAAAAGGCATGTTAATGCAACGTGTGCCTTTGTGCTAGTTGACTGAGATCGTCGATGGTTGTGTTAGATTATTAGTAAACGTTTTCTGTGTTACAGCAACTGTCTGGAGAAACGAACGGGAGATGGGAACACGGCTCTCCACTACAGCGCCCTTCACAACAAGCCTGAGTCTCTGAAGCTGCTGCTCAAAGCAAAAGCAACCTTACACACAGGTAATTAATCCACCACGCTTTCAATTTCACACACACACACAGACATCTGGTGCTTCCCGTAAATGCTCATACTGTTCATTTCGTGTTTCCTAGTTAACTCAGCAGGAGAGACGGCCCTCGATATTGCCAGGAGGCTGCAGCACACACAGTGTATCGAGCTGGTGAGCCTTCCCTTTCCCTTTTCAGCCAAAGATACAGCTCATACTTAGGAAGTGCAGTCAGGCAGTTACGTTGAACGAAAGCATCAAAAAGCAATATTAAAATACCAACCAGAAAGTCAACTCTAACATCAAAACAAACCAACTCCCACGGCTGGAAATACAAACTTAGAATAACTCCCAGTGTAGCAGAGCTCAGCTAAGGACTAACTCACTATAGCAGGAATCCTACCCTCAACATCTCCCAGTGTGAATCATTCAGCTGGTTTTATTTTCTTACTGGTCATCTTGTGTAATATCCTGTTTTGTTTTGAATCGCAACTGTGACATGGAAATGTTTAATCAAGTCTGCTGCTATTTTAGGTGTAACCAATTGTTAGTTGAGATTGGACTCAAATTACAAACATGTTCTTCATTGGCATTCTTCATCTTTTTATCATTGACCTCATTGCTATGCTTGATCGCTTATCAGCCTCAAAGCAGAATTTCCTGTTCATTCATTCAAACCACTTTCCCGATAAGCTCAATTAATGAGAATTTCCATTGAGGTGTTAAATTGATTTTTGATCCTTAGAATGCAGTGCGATTGCACTGAAAGGCCTGCTAACTGGACTGATCTGCCTTTTCTTTTAAGACTCTTCTTCAGAATCAGTTTTTTGTTATCACATGATAGAGAACACAAACCTTTGAAGCCCACAAATTATTATGTGACATCATTTTCAGTCAGGAGTAGGTTTTCTGTCAATTTGAAACGTCTATTAGTCATCATATACGTATCCAATAGATTACATGTGAGTGTTTGTGTTTCTGTGCATGTGTGTTTTAGTTGGAGCTGGCTCAGACTGGGAAGTTTAACTCTCAGATCCATGTGGAGTATGTGTGGGAGACTCAGGAGTATTATGACAGCGAAGATGACCTGGATGAGAGGGTAAACCTACTCTGCCTATCATTATCTTATCTCTCAGCCAAAAGCACCATCTGAAACTTTGGAACAGTACAATCTTCCACTCAATTCTCATTTGAATATGATAAATCAAAATCTACGCTAGAAGATGAAACTACAGAAACTGACCATGTGCTCCCTCCTCTTTCAGGTGAGCCCGTTACCCAAAAATCATCGCTCATCTCTTCCCTCAAACGGAGGTGTTGGTGCATCATCTGCCCGCTGGAGTGTTGCCAATGCTAATATGGCCAGCAGGCCTTGTCAGACCTATGAGAACCTAGACTTCTTGTACAGAAACCCCCCTACAAATAGTGCACCGTCTGGAGCATCAATGCCTCCACCTCTACCAGCTAAATCCATCCAACGAGGTGAACTACGTCAACACATGTTAAAATAGGTGTTATCCGATTTAAAAAAATGTTGCAAAACCTGACATGGGTTTGTCACATTGTGATGAGAAATAGGTTTCTGGAAAAGTGTGGCAATACAAAAGCCACCCACCGAATTTCCAGAACTTACTTGTCAAAACAGACTCAAGAGTTACACCCATGTTCTGTGGACTGCTCCATTGACTAATAGTTATTAAATGATCAATGGATGACAGCAGTTCAGGTAAAACTGGCAGTCAGGGCTCCATGAGACAGTTGCACCTGTTTAGTCACGGAATGACTGTTAATTTATTTATTCAGTGTTCTATGACAGTGTCACACCTGTTCCAGTGTCTGTTCAGTTACGTGACCACTGTTTCGTCTTTTACAGGTCGCTCAGACCCCCAGATCTCGGTCACCACCCAAGAAGCCAATTCCTTTATAAGACGCTGCTCAAACCCAGCTTACCACACCTCTAATAGCCAGATGCAGACGAAGCACAGCCCTCCTTCTCCCAGCGCAGACAGCCAGGGCCAAGGCCAGAGATCACCCAGATCCTCTCAGGGAGTTCTACTCAGAGGACAGAAGCAGACGTGGGATGGCCAACCTGCTGCTAGTTCCGGGTCTCAAGGCAATGTCACGCCTACATCCTCTCAGACCCACATAGGACCGGTCAGGTGAGATGGCGCTGTTTTACTGCCGAGGCACCGCAAGTACTCAACTGCTGTAATAAATACGCAACATTGTTTAAATAGCCTCGTCATGCCCTCTAGTGGACGTACATTGAATTGATCAAATGTCACAGACCAACGTTACTGGCATTGCATGGTTCATAGGTAGAATGGTACTCAAATCATAAATTGTGCCAATTCACAGTGACATTTACCCACAATTACAAAAAGGTCTACACAAATTTATGCAGGAAACACAGGCAGCTGACTTGGATGGACCATTCAGACAATTTCTTTATCCAAAATCATGTTTTTCCTGTTTTTGGTGTGTTTATAAATTATTACTAACAACTAAATATCGGTGACTTCCAGTTCAGAGAAGACCACGTCCTACCGTCGGACCAGTAGTGGAGGCGGCAGCCAGGGGAAGTGTGGGTTGCTGGTTCCTAGCTGTGTGGGCAGCCAGGAGGAGCTGTACTGCAGTTTGGTGGGGAACAGTTCGGGCCCTTCGTCCTCACCTACTTTGGCCCCCATCCCACGGCCACGTCGGAATGCTATGGTACGCTGACACGAATCCTCTTGCTTGTTTTCAGCTGCAACAAACAAAAATGATTTGTCAATGTCTAGATACCATCACTTCTTGGGAAACGTTTTTCAAAAAGCTTTCTCGGTCAGTAGGAATTTTCTGGCGGTACAATGAGAAATATGACATGTCTCCTCCAGGTTTCAGGCAGCAGGCCCAGACAGAAGAGAGTCAAGGCTTTAGTGGACTGCAGAGCGGTCAGTTCAGAACAGCTGGCCTTTTTCACAGATGAGATCATTGTGGTTACAGCCAACGACGACCTCCACTGGTGGGTAAGTGCAACTACAATTTCTTTACTTCTAAAACAATAAATCCATTTTAAATGATGAGTTACCCCTTGGGAAGCAAAGTATCAGATTTCATATGACTGTAACGTGATTCATTTTGCACGAGTAATGACATCGCAAATATTATATTGACAGTTCGGACACATAGAGGGAGACACATCCAGGAGCGGCACCTTTCCTGTCAACTATGTACAAAAACTGTCGGACTGATGCGACATGGAAGTACAGAGCACAGGATAGTAACTCGGTAACGGAACTGACAGGTCTTGGGATTCGAACTGGATCTATACCTTCATCAACCAATGGAATTTCTACAGCAAAGGATGTTATTCTCTTGGATTTAAATGTACTTGGACTAAAGGACTTTGATACATGTAGTCAATGGGATACCTGAGGATGTACTATAAATGGCATTGTTTTAGGGTTTTATAGCCTTCTGCATTTACTCATCCTGGAACCTAAGAGTGGAGCTAGAGACTTTCGTGGCCCCATAAGAGACATTTCTTCTGTCTAATTCCAACACATTTCTCCAGTTGTTTAACTACTATACCATCTATACACTATCAAACGTACAGACGCATTTGTGGTTAAAACAAACAAACTTATCATTATTTATATATTCCCATACAATCTAGGATCTGTGCTTAAATACTAAATGTACCCTTTAAGGCACTTTAAACTAACTGAAATCAACACAGCAATTAACGTGTGCCAAGCCTGCTGCTGTACAGGGACGTAGCTGCTCGTTGTACGGTGAAAATGAAGTCTCGTCTTTTGAGAACTGGAGGTGAGACGTCTACCTGTCCAGTGTGTGCGTTGGTTTCTGCCCCAGGAAAGTGGCGTTGTGCCTTCCAGTCTGTCTCCACCAAACGTCTGGCGTCTGGACAGCCCAATGAGAGATCTGAACCCAGCCGTCTGAGCTGATGAAGGACACACGCCGCTGGACCTTGGCAGTGAGGTGAGCGGTGGATTGAGTTTCTTCTGGCTCCAGGATTCTGTCTCTGGAGAATATTGAACAAAGAGGGTTTATTAGAAAAAAAAGGACCGTCTCCATTCTACAAGGAAATGGCACTTAGAAGAGTTTGTAAGTAACAGCACCTGACTATTTCTTCATCGAGCACACACTTACTGTATGCGTGTGTGTATCAGATGAGCTGTACACAAGCCCCTTGCACTAATGCACACAGTTGTCTGACAGCATTATTAGGGAAAAGTTAGGTTTGGAGGGCATGCAGCTGCTAACCTTAAAATAAATGCAAAACTTAAACATTTGACACCCATCACACATAATATATCTCCAATCTGTCACCTGATGTATATATTTACCTCTGTCGTCCTCTGAATTATGGACAGTTACATCATCATCCAGTGTTGCCATGTTTTAGTGATGCATACATCGTGGTGTGGGATTATGCCTGTTTCATTGGTTTTAAAGCAGCTCAGGAGGAGACAGAACAAGAAAAGGTTATAGGTGTGAATCCAAACTCACCCGCTGGCTGATGCGGTAAGGATCAGATGATTGGCACAGTTGATATATTCACATGTACAGCTGTAAATAAGAACTGGTAAATTAGTTCAATTTGATGGATGTTGTAACTTACACATGAAACTGATCTAATAAAACATCACACACTGTAATGTGTAATCTGTTGTTATCGATTTCTTTCGTACAGATCTCTGCCCCCTCCCTCTGTTTCTGCCTCTGCCTTCTTCTCTCCCCCTCTCTGCCTCCACCTCTTTTTCTTTTTTTTTTTCAAATAAATTTTTATCATTCCATTAGTGACACCATTCTCTGACCCTCAATTCTGGAAAGTGCCAGTAGTCTGGTGGTTAATGCTGCTGCCTTCCAATATGAAATCTGTGGGTTCAAATCCAGCTCAAATTTGAAAATCCAGCTTGGATCTGACCGGCAGAAGCTCTACGTCTGTAAAACAGACCTTTTGTGGTAGGATCAACAAAATCAATATAACCCCCAGGTTTGAACTCAGAAGCTTCTGTCTCCAAGTCGGCCACACTAACCACTGCACCATCAGAGATTCTTACTCTGTTTTCATTTTTGGTCTCATTTGAAATTAAAAAACATAAATGGAATTCAATACAAAAGCATGTTAAGGGGTAGGAGATGGAGAGGATCATACAGGTGAGCACACTGAGAATAATGTCAGATATAGACAGAACAGTATAAACTGGCAACTGCTGCTTGGAACCAATCACTGGAGAGAACTCTAACACTGATGATGCACGCTGACTATCCTATTCTATTTTGTGTTTGGACATGTATTACATTCTTGAATGCCAAAAAAGCTCCACTCCTTTGCATCAAATTATTGTAATTGGAACTGTGATTTTGTTTTTATGAAATCACATGGAGACAAAACTGACATTCTAAAATTTATTTTGAATCAAAAAATAGCTGTGGCCCGGTACATTTGTTGTTACAGAGCCATCATTTTCCCTTATATGGCAGCATGTCAGTGTAGAAATGACTGAGATT
>OMNV01027961.1:0-11509 GCA_900303265.1 Brotula barbata | reverse complement strand
AAAGTACTTCTAGACATTGTGACTGAGACGAGTAAGGTGTATTACCCTCTCTGTGTGTTACAAGGCTTCTTGCTCCACATGTACGGTGGCGGCATTCTGTTTATTCTTGCAGTCATGTCTTTCGATCGTTACGTGGCCATTTGCATGCCGTTACGCTACAACTCTCTGATGAGTCCTCGAGTTGTCGTTCTGATGATCTCTTTTGTTTGGGGACTTGATTTTGTCCTG
This sequence comes from Brotula barbata, assembly GCA_900303265.1. Classification (NCBI taxonomy): domain Eukaryota; kingdom Metazoa; phylum Chordata; class Actinopteri; order Ophidiiformes; family Ophidiidae; genus Brotula; species Brotula barbata. The sequence goes on along the minus strand of OMNV01027961.1, from coordinate 11,281 downwards.
ATTGTGTCTTTGTTCTCTTTGCAGACGAGGCTCCCCAGGTGCAAATCTGTTATTATGAATGTGTTCTGTGATAACCCATCGCTCCTCAAGATCACATGTGGAAACACCACTATCAATAACATCATAGGGTTATTCAACACAGCAGTCATGCAACTCGTGAGTGTGGCTGTTCAGGCGTTTTCCTATGTGAAGATTCTGATCACTTGTGTGATCACGAGAAAATCCGAAGCAAAGATGAAAGCTGTCAACACGTGCGTGGCACAGTTAGTGATATTTGTTGTGTTTGAGATTGTGGGGACTTTTACAATTTTATCACACAGGTTCAAGAATGTCTCTCCTGACTTGCAGAAGATAATGGGGATGCTGATATTTCTTGTACCTCCACTTCTGAATCCACTTGTTTATGGGCTGTATACAAGAGAAATTCGATGCACTTTCCTAAAAGTCTTCAAAAACAGGATATCATTCTGAATTGAACACTAAACTTTGCTTTTGGAGCTCCAACTATCAACATCGCCATTCTGTGTTGAACAAAACTACCTCAGGAACACACTGGTACTGGTGAATCTTGTGCAAGGAGCCACAACTGCTCAGTAGCTACAACCACTAAAACGTTTTTATTCTATCTGGAAACCCAGGTACAATATGGAAAATAACATCAATAAATCAGAAATTACATATTAGACTGTGACATGAGCGATGATTCTGTTGTATTATTTCAAAGTTTTCCAAGCTTTATTGACTGACATTTAAAATAGTTAACACTTTGTATCCATTTAGAGTCAAATTAAGCTTAGTCAATGATATATGGTCAATCATAGCGTGTCTGATAGGATAAAACTAGTCATCTTTACGTGCTTTTCCCATATAAGCGTTTTGAGTCAACGTTAATCTATTGCAACACGTGTGATGTTTATTTTAATGCGTTAGAGGATGCTTTATTGTTCTCGTGATTTCTTCTTTTTGTTAATATTTACACGTAAGGTACATCTGTGCTATTAAGTTACAATGGTATGTTCATCGTCTTTGATATATTACTGTTTCACACTATATTTTCCGTAGCATTTTCATTGTTTTGTATAATTGAACTCTGTACTCAGTTTCCAATAAGTATTGACACAACTATAGATTCATGTATATAGGGTGTCTTTTGCTTTTCCTTCCAGAAATACCTGAAACAACCATGAATAAATACAATATGTAATGTATGTGTATGATGCTTTGTTTCATTATGTTTCACAAAACACATGAGCGTAAACAGATTATATTAACTTTCATAGTGCAAAGTAACATAATAATACCATTTGTGTCTTTCACATACAGTATCTCTGCACATCACTGTTTGATGCTCATGTAAAGATGTCTGACCTTAGGTGGGTGACATTTGAGGCACTTGTAAGATATTCATATACAAGTTTATCTTAATACTGCATGTATGGAAATCTAACAAGAAAATAATAGAGAACATAGATAGCCACCCCCAGTTCCGCATGAGTCAGTTATGAACATAGGGACACACTTTGCAGTGCAGTAATACTACTACTACTACTACTACTACTACTACTACTACTACTAATAATAATAATGATAATAATAATAATAATAGGACGGGCAAATAATAATTTAAAAAATCTAATGTAGCAAATAATACATTGTATTTGAAACCTTAAGAAAACTGTGACATTAATTTAAAAAAAGGGCAGGTATGTGATTGGTAAAAGTAGCAATAGAGACGAGTGGGGGAATATAGGGAGGAAAACACATTCTAGCCTTAGATCAGCATGTGTTACCATCTGATTGGAGGGCATATACATGTATTGAAACCTGGAGCAAGATAGACAACAGAGATCTCAGCTTGATGTGCTGGAATACATCTAAAGGGTAAAGAGTGTATTCAGACATGATATAACATAAAAAACATAACATAAAAATAAAAATAACAAACTAACTAACCTACAAAATGTATAATGTAAAGAATAGAAAAATCATGACGGGTCTGTCGCAATATTTCAGACCTGTCATCACAGCTTTGTACACAGGGGAGATGGTCTCATGTGCAACCTGGTGGGTTGACCTTGCACTAAATTGTCAATAAAAGGGTCAGTGTTTACATTTTATCGTATCATAGGGTCCGCTGCAGGTGAGGAAAAACACACACTAGAAGTCAGACACCACAGTCACAGCTGAATGAATCCATAAAAAATGAACCCATGCTTGCTGTGGAATAAGAGCAACAATATTTTCTTTTGTTTTCAGCGTTGTCGTTCCATCGCTTGCCAAGAGTTTGGATGACAACATACTGCAACATACAGGATGATTACTAATACCTCTTATGACACTCTATTGAAAATGGAAGTTTTGGGCCTTTCTCCTGGTACTATTTATCCAGCAATTATATTTGGATCCATAACATATGTATTCATTGTTTTTTGCAATTTGTTGGTGTTCATATCTATTGCTCTCAGTAAAAAGCTGCACAGACCCATGTTCCTCCTGCTGCTCAACCTGCCCATTAGTGACATCGTAGGTGCTACAGCCTTCTTCCCACAGCTCTTACACAGCATTGCAACACAGAGTAGACAGATTTCCTCTTCGGCATGCGTCACTCAGGCTTTTCTCATTCACATGTATGGCACAGCAAACCTGCTGATCCTGACTGCGATGGCGTATGACAGATATGTTGCTATATGTTCTCCCTTGAGGTATAACTCTATCATGACCTCACAGGTGTTAGCTATAATCATTGCTCTAGTTTGGTTTATAGCAGTAGCCATGATTGGAACGGTGATTGGGCTGACTGCACGGTTCAGATTTTGCAGGACTCATATTGTGGATCTGTACTGTAACAACCCATCCTTAATGAAATTGGTGTGTGATGACATAAGCATCAATGTCTATTTTGGGTTATTTGGTATAGCCTTAATCCAAGGCGGGACGCTGTTAGTAATAGTGTACACTTACCTCCAGATCCTGCGGACTTGCGCCATGAATAAGAGCGCAGATGCCCGACAAAAAGCCATTCAGACTTGTGGCACACATTTAGTTGTGTTTTTAATCTTACAGATCAACACTCTCTGTACACTGATTGCTCACCGTGTTAAGAGCGCTAACCCGTACATGAGAAGGGGCCTCGGTGTGTCCATTTTAGTCTTCCCCCCAATTTTGGATCCTTTAATATATGGACTGAAAACCAGAGAGCTGAGGGAAAAGTTAGGTTGGTTCCTTAAAAGAACATAAATGTGTGGGTTAAACTAAAACTGTCCGTTTGCAACATGAAGCAAAGTCAAGCCTTTATTTTTCATGCAAACTTAGTTGAGTTATTTTAACATGGACAGCGTGCATGTGGACAATCAAAAGTGTATGCAAATAAATTACATAAACAGTAAAGAAATATCTATATTTAATGCTTAATTCTAGACAAGTTGTACATTTGTCCGTCAGCTGTTACTAAGCATTTTTACAGATGCCGAGAGCCGCCGCTTTCACTGCTGCACCAAGGTAACTAACGCACGGAGCTTACCGGTACACACCACACAGCTAGTACTACACAAACAGGAGGAACCACTCTGAGCTCAAGTACACGAACGCGACGGTGGATACACAGGAAACGGCCGAGCAGACAGACTGATGGACATAAACATTGACTTAGGGGTTCAGGGTGAATTACTGTGGGTTTGATTTGTGCATGTTGTTTCTTAACGTACGATCGGGCATTGATGTGTATCTGGCTGTGAGAGTTTTGCTATCTTGTATTTTGAGTGTTACTGCGTTTTTGTATTGGCTCTCGGCATCTTTTCCTTTCTTTTCCTGGCACTCCATGCATAACAGATGGGGTTGTTTCTCATCTACATATGTAATCTATATCCTTGAAAATGTTAATTATATTCCTCATCATGTTAAATGATGAGTCTCCACAATGATCCACACCTGATTGACCTAAGATACTGTAAAATTAATACACCGACACATGTATAAAAACAGAAATTAGCTGTAATAATTTAATCACTTCAGATGAGCAATATGGCTCTGTTTACATTTATATATATATATATATATATATACAGGATATTACTTTTATTTTTCAAATTTTATGCTTTAATATGCGTGATGCACAGTAAATAGGGTATAAATGTTCAAGTGGAATTAAAAACATTATCTTAACAGTTTGGACTGAGTGGTAAACAGTTGATTTTTCTCTTCTATTTTACTTTGGTCCGAGTTTTTTGTATAATTCAAACTATTTAAACGTGATTGTAACAATTGTGAAATTCACTTTTTCTTTCATATATCTAATGTGTTTTTGTCTTTGCGCAAGGCCCAACATGAACATAAAGAAAGAACCAAACTCACATGCAAAATGTTACGGTTTAGAACACATTTGTGATTTAGGATAAAATTGCTTCTGTTATGACCACCTAAGCAAAACACATGACAGGAAATGAACCTTTACAGCCCCAAATAGACTTTTTGCACACAGCTTGATAAAAAACTTACAGCCATCAAATGAGTAAAACACAAAACATGAATATAAGTTACTAACACAAAGACACTATAACAAGATAATCAATCAATCAATCGTTGTCTTCAAAAATAAAGTCACTTGCCTTTTCCTTGCATTTGTGTGTCTTGCATCAATATTTGCTTTCCCTATTCTGACACAGCATCAATGCTGCCATTCGCAGTAACAGGCGACAATCTCCTCGCTGCAATATGCTTCACCATCTTGATGTAATAAAAAAAACTAAACAGGAATGGAAGTGATGGCAACAACCCCTGTTAACAATCATCATCATCATCATCATCATCAGAAAAAGTAGAAGAAATTGAAAAGAAGAAGAGACCAAATTGCATCATCTGTCAATCATGTCAAATGTTAAAATGCGCCTGGATTGGTTTGCTTACGCATCACTTTCTTCTAAAGTAATGCGTAAAGTAAAGTAAGATCAAGTAATGTAATGCCTCATTGTTTCCCCTTTAGTCACATATGTTTAATACAGTTTGTAATAAGTTTGGCAGGATGCAAAGAAAATAGTCAAATTTGCAATCATTGAAAAAATAGTCACATACGTTGGCTTTTCCCATCCTGACATCACTTCAATCAATGTATTATATTATGGACAGTGTGACTAATGGAAATACAATTTAAAAAAGAGAAGTACACCTCTGCCAGAGAAAGAGATCATTGCTTAATTTGCATGATAGTGTAAACACAAACAGACACATCCTCTATAAATATTCATCAATGGATGGACGTAGAACAAGCATTCTGTCTCGGGTGATATTTTTCCAAAGCACGGCCCCTTGTGAGACACATTTATGTCTTAAGAATGTAGAGATGAGCTTTATAATTGCATCATAGACTCATGGGACTTTTTTTTCTTCTCTTCACTTGCAATCTCTCCTATAAAGCTGAACCATCACTGTAAGGTGTTAGTGGAGATAGTGACGGCTCAGTTCACGCATTCATATCAATGTTGATTCAGTTTGGATTTGATTTATTGTGCTGTTTTATGTCACGGTGTACTTTTCACTAGAATTCCAGTTTCAAAGTATGTCATCACAATAATTTAAAGTTTGGGAATTAAATATGTCATATTTACTGGAAAAACGCGTGCATGTGGAGACACTGGGCCCAAAGTGAGGTGAGGGGAGCATTCACAGGCTCTTATTTGGTAAGGATCCTCAAAGCTGTTAAGTTTCTTAATCATGATTTGTATTGTTTTCATTTTGACTGCTAGTAAATGAACCACAACTGCTCTTTCTGCTCCCTTTGTAGGAGGAAGAGAGTAAGAATGAGCAACCTGTTCAACACCTCATCTTTCTTGACTCTGCAGGGCTTTAATTTGAGCTCTGAAAGCGTCTTTCCTGTATTTGTTTTGACGTGTCTGAGCTACATGGTCATATTTTTCTGTAACATAATTCTATTCCTCACCATCGTGCTTAGCAAAAGCCTGCACCAGCCCATGTATTTCTTCCTACTGAATCTTCCCATCAATGACCTTTTAGGAGCCACAGCTCTGTTTCTCCAGCTCATCAAGGAAATAATCATGAACACACAGACCATCACCTACTCAGCCTGTGTGTCTCAGGCGTTCTTCATACACGTGTATGCAGTGGGAACGATATCCTTTCTCACCGTCATGGCCTATGACAGATACATCGCCATCTGCTGCCCTTTGAAATACAGCACTATCATGACCAATGCCCACATTATTAAAATAATCACAGCGGTATGGTTGTTTAATATACTTGCCATTGGCATACTGTTTTACTTGCTTTTACGTTTACCCCGCTGCAGATCTCACATGATTCACCCCTACTGTGACAATCCGTCTTTGCTCACTCTGGTTTGTGCCAACACGACCATCAACAATATTTATGGTCTATTTCTAGTGGCTTTTTCACAGGTGATGGCCAATGGGATTGTTCTGTACACATATCTCCAGATCCTCATTACATGCTTCAGATCCAACCGGCCAGATACCAGAACGAAGGCCCTGCAGACCTGTGCAACGCATCTCATCGTTTTTCTGCTGTTGGAGTGTCTGGGCCTTTTCACCATCATATCCTATAGAATACGTAACCTTTCGCCACATTTTAGGAGATTTATCGGGATTTCTACATTGATTTTCCCCCCAACATTGAATCCAATCATCTATGGACTGAAAACAAAAGAAATTCGGGAGAAAATCCTGCGCTTCGTCAGGCGTAAAATCCTTCCACTCTAATGTAGGTGCAGTATGGAACTGAACTCTTTTGATTTTATTTTGATCTTTTAAATTTAAAAATGTAATCCACATACCCGTTTCCTTTCATGAAGACTTTTTTTGTATTTTTAAAAAAAAAAATTGATTATTCAAGATACCAAAGAATTAATTTATTAAGATAACATACGCATTTAGAGAGAAAAGAAAGAACAAAAAAATGGTATAAAAATACATACAAAAGAAAGTAGTCTGCTAACGTGGATATTAGAGGATGGATATTTGGATATTTATCAAAGTATACATGAATTCTTTAGACAATAACAGGCCAGCACATGCAGTTCTACAAATCACAGTCAGTATAAAGGCCACATGTTCATGTTAATTCTTGAAAATTTGACGTTTGAATTGTTGACTGCAAGAAGCAGTGTTTTCATGCGGTGATTATGGTTGAATAGCTACAGTAAAACTGATACTTTCCACATATAGAGTGTAGTTTTATTTAATACTTGTAACTACAGTTTATTGTGGTGACATTATCCCATACTATCACTGCTTTATGTCTTTATTGTTGTTGTTGTTAATGTTGAAGACAAGCAACAGTGTCTTGTGTTTCACTTTGTAATACATTAAATAAAAGAAAAGAAGCATTGAGGTCAATACATAATTTAAATGAATTGCACTACAATTAAGAAAAAGTGATAAAATGTTCACATAAAATGAAAAGCACACGATACACACATACAATGTAAAAGCAACAAGTAAAATATGTCCCTTAATCTGAATGAAATCAGATGCGAATCTGAATCTTTTTACCCTTCCCATTATTATTATTATAATCAGAAAATCTATGTCATCTATATAAATGTTAAAGTGCAGTTTATAACAAATAAACTAGATAGGTTAAAAGTATTGCATTAACACTTTTAAAAAGTCATCATCATGAGGAGTGAATAGGAGTATCCCTGTCAATCAGACTGACCTGTGTTTGACTGACTAATCATTTCTAACCATATTAATTACACAAAATGGCTTACTATTATTTAGAGTGTATCCCAGTGCACATCAGTGTGTACTGACAGAACAGAGATCAAACTAGTCTTGGCCCCTAATAAATGGTGCTTAGTGTGTATTTCGTGTGCTCTATCTGTCAGATAATCAACAAGATGCATTTAGCTGCATTCAACATTAATGTAAAACTTTGACTGGTTCTTGATTACCTCATTGTTGTATAATACAGTTTCAGACCTGAGATTAAATATTGGAAATAGATTTTTTACAATTGATTATTAATAAAGTGAACTACTAAGGTTGTCTGCTGTAGCAGCAGGTGTGTGAATTGCAGTAAACAACGTTAAACAATATTTACTTCAGATTTTTGAGGTATTCTGTAAATGTTTGATTCAATATTAAAGTATTTTGTGGTGCTGTTTTAATGTCAGGTTTGTATTTCACAGCAGTACGATGTCTTTCATCCCTGCTCCGTTTTGTGTTTCTATATAACTGGTTTGTGCGATGCTGTATTGTTGATTATGGGACTGATGCAGCACGGAGAAGTGTCATTGTATTTCATGAACATGGAAACCTGCACGTTACCCTGCATCTGATTGGCTTGCTTATCATCATCATCATGATGATCATCTGAGAATCTATTTTTAGTGGCAGAATAACACATTTCGTCAACTTAATACAATGTTACCACAACTTGTTTACTGTACACTTTAAAGACATAGCTCATTAGGTTAATGACTTCTTTGTTTACGTGATGTTGGTGGGAAAGACGTGTCACTGGCAGCCCTCCGGAGTGATTTCTCCTCTGAACTTCACTCTGTTAATGAACCTCTGAGGGTTTGGTGACACACGATGCAGTAAACAGCCATTGTTGTGTGTTACAGCAGCTCTATTGTGCTGAACTTGTCAAAGTTTGACACTGTGTACGGTAAAGTAAGAAAAGCTTCAAACAATGTAAAGCTTGTGGTGAACAGTGAGACCAAATTACTCAGGTAGATGTACTTATTAATAAATTGTTGAAATTAAACACATTACAAACCATTACACCTCAGTTATAGTGAAAAAAATCATGTTGTACTCACTCTAACAAGGCTTGTTTGGACAGAAAAAGCCACTTTCTTTCCAATTAGTATATCAAATGTATAACAGAGCAACATCACCAAATCCATCTCACGGGCCTTACAGTCAACTACACTTGCACACGCTGTTCAAATACAATACACAACTTCCATGAATTTTGACTTAGGAACCCAGTTATGCAGTTTTGGTCCAAGATCATGAGAGCGCATGCAAGATCTTCAACCTCAGCCTCCCACTCACGCCATCCATATTTGGGTGGCCTTGTTGGGTGACCTATCCTCACTCAAAGCCCCAAAACATCTCCAAATATTAACAGCATTAATTCTAGCTAAGGAAACCATATTATACAACTAGAAAGAGAGAACAAAAACCATCAGGTAACCACTGGTTCAACCTGTTAACTAAACACTCAAACCTAGAAATGCTGACATCAACCTTAAAAGACGACATGAACACTCTCCATAACACCTGGTCTCTTTTCCTGCAGTTTATTCAGAGCTGATTCCTCTCTACATTTCCACATTCAGATTTTTTCCAATCCAAAATAACCCACAATGCGAACGCTCAATATCCCCCCATCATGACTGAATCCATGGCCCTGCACACTTTTCGTCTCCTGTTCCTTTGTAATCCTCTAATGTATTGTTACTGTGCTTGTAATGTATTGATAAATTTTTGATTTAAATAAATAAATAAGTAAATAATAAATGAATAAAGAGAGGCAGCTGTGTGCTGCTCATGTTTTGTCAACAAAATCTGCCAGGGTGTTGAATATACAAGCTTAATGTGTAACTATATATTTTTAAACTCATGCATGTTGTGTGACCGGGCCTTTACACTGTAGAAAGATAGAGGGTGGAGTTTCTTTTATAAATCAGTTTTATTCATCACTAATAACTACATTGACCGACGTTGCTGCTACTACAGAATAAAGTGTGTGTTTCTGTCTTATCATTGCAGGACTTTGTTTACTCACATCTAATCCAGGTGCAGCGTTTACATTCACAAATTACTATAAATAAGGGAATAAAATCAAGTAAATTAATATAAAAAGGCACTACACAACTGGGTTTTTAAAAGTCTTAATTAATAAAAGTGCAGGTAGAGTCAGCTCAGGGTAAATTTAAGGGTAAATCATTCCACAGCAAGCAGAAAATGTGCTGTCAATAGAAATCAAACCAATAGACCTTGGGGTAGCCACCAGTAGGGCTGATAAAGAGAGAAAGAAAGAGCAAATGGAAGAGAGATAGACATAGACAGAAACAGAGAAACAAAACAGCAGGAGTGACATTGACAGTGAGAGAGAGAGACAGAGAGGGAAAGAGAGAGAGGGAGGGAGAAAGAGGGAAAGAGAGAGGAAGAGAGAGACAGAGGGTTGAATTAATGATTGATTACTAATAATTTGGTGTTGTCTGTATACCAATGCTTTCTGTACTCATCTGCATTCCTTTTGTTATCAAGTCTTTGAGACCCCATCTTAAAACAATGTTGGACAACAGTTTGATAAAAACTTTGGGACATCAAGGACACCAAAATGGTCAGAAACGGCCTAGGCATGGAGGCTCTGATCAGAGAATCTCAGGTAGGAATCTCAGGAGTGCAAAAGGGCAGATCCGTATGTACATGATGCACACAGTAAAATTTATGCAGTGGAATAATCTCATTTTTTAATTGTCATTTCCATTATGGCAGTAAGATTTTAATGTGAATGTTGGCTGTAACCTGTTTCATGAAGAAAGCACTTTATTCAAAATGTCACTTATTACGCAAGTAACCATGCAGCATGTAGTTCTTAACACACCGCATGGTTTGTCAAATGAAAGTAAGACATTTGTTGTAACTGATATGGTATATTTTGCCATCATTTTCACTTTGTTGTTTGTTTTTGAGAGTGTATTCAATGGTCACACATGTACACTTGCAGTGGCGGGCCGTGCATTTGGTACCTGGGCCTTCAGTGGGGACTTACCGGACTTAATCCACCTCTTAATACCACCACTATCACGTCGCAATTATCGGGGTTGGCCGACCTCTCCTCACGATGTCTAGCTTTTCTGGAAAAGTCCGCCTTGAAAATGGATTTTTAAGTATTCCAAGTCAATTTCTCCTCCTCCTCCGTCTGCCATTAAATTCTAACTCAAATGTATTAATATGTGCAGCTAAATCCAGACGTGTTTTTCTAGTCGAACTTGGCTGTAATAGTTTTGCTCTGACCGACCAATCAGAGGACGGAAAAATGCTGACGTTACTGTGGGCCAGATAGATGGACCTGGGAGGAGAATTTGAAATCTGATTGGTGAAAGAAACAGTCCCATTGCTAATATAGTTGAAGTTCCATGGGCCAGCAGTACTGATTCTGAAGGCCCTGGGCAGATTAGATTGACATGGCAGCACATAGAGGCTGAAATCTGATTAGACTCAAAATCTAACATCCACATACACATACTGGAAGCAGTGCAGCCAAGAGAAACGTTACGTTACTATTA
>OMNV01027951.1:0-20608 GCA_900303265.1 Brotula barbata | reverse complement strand
TGGAGTGGTGGATGAAACAAAGCTCATATTAACCAAAAAAGAGTCAAAGTCTTCTGAGCCTCCCAAGGTTTCAGACACAGTTCTTGCACAGGTGGATGAGCAGAAAGAGGCGAAAACAAAGGTTGGAGTTGTGGATGAAACAAAGCTCATATTAACCAAAAAAGAGTCAAAGTCTTCTGAGCCTCCCAAGGTTTCAGACACAGTTCCTGCACAGGTTAAGGAGCAGAAAGAGGCGAAAACAAAGGTTGCAGTGGTGGATGAAACAAAGCTCATATTAACCAAAAAAGAGTCAAAGTCTTCTGAACCTCCCAAGGTTTCAGACACAGTTCTTGCACAGGTGGATGGGCAGAAAGAGGCGAAAACAAAGGTTGGAGTTGTGGATGAAACAAAGCTCATATTAACCAAAAAAGAGTCAAAGTCTTCTGAACCTCCCAAGGTTTTAGAGACAGCTCCTGCACAGGATGAGAAGAAAGAGGTGAAAATGAAGGTAGATGTTAAAAATATCTCCACTCCAACACCCACTGACCAAGAACAGGTGGAGAGCAAGGATTTGCCACCAAAGACCAAAGATGTTTCTCTGAAGGAACAAGATGCTTCTAGGAAACTTGTGAAATTGGAGCCTGCACAGAAAATGGAAGACCATGAAGGTCAGGTGTCACCCTTTAGTCCCAGGGAGAAAACAGACACTACTGTTGTGGATGAAACAAAGCTCATATTAACCAAAAAAGAGTCAAAGTCTTCTGAACCTCCCAACGTTTCAGACACATCTGTACAGGTGGATAAGCAGAAAGAGGCGAAAACAAAGGTTGGAGTGGTGGATGAAACAAAGCTCATATTAACCAAAAAAGAGTCAAAGTCTTCTGAGCCTCCCAAGGTTTCAGACACAGTTCCTGCACAGGTGAAGGAGCAGAAAGAAGTGAAAACAAAGGTTGGAGATGTGGATGAAACAAAGCTGACATTAACCAAAAAAGAGTCAAAGTCTTCTGAACCACCCAAGGTTTCAGAGACAGCTCCTGCACAGGAGGATGAGAAGAAAGAGGTGAAAATGAAGGTAGATGTTAAAAATATCTCCACTCCAACACCCACTGACCAAGAACAGGTGGGGAGCAAGGATTTGCCACCAAAGACCAAAGATGTTTCTCTGAAGGAAAAAGAAACTTCTGGGAAACTTGTGAAGTTGGAAACAGCAGAGAAAAGGGAGAAACATAAAGGTCAGGAGTCATCCCTCGGGCACAGGGAGAACAAACAAACCACCGCTGTGGATAAAACACGGCTCATTCCATCGAAAAAGGAGTCAAAGTCTTCTGAACTTCCCAAAGACTCAGCGCCAGTTCCTGGACCGGATAGAACTGTGGAACTTGAAGCTACAGGGAAAACAGCTGATAGTGTGAATACTGCTTCCACTTTGGTGTTTGTAACACCACAAACTGAAACTGTCACTTCGCAAGAATGCAAGATTTTACCACCCAAAAGAAAATCAAAACAGCCCAAACATGCTCTAGGACTCAGTATTAGCCAGTCGACACCAACCAAGGAGGATCAATGTACCACTGAATCATCCCCTCACACAACAATACCAGAGGAGGTAGACCCTGTAAATATACAAGCAAACAAACAGGCCCCAGATCAAGCTCCAACACCCACTGACCAAGAACAGGTGGGGAGCAAGGATTTGCCACCAAAAACCAAAGATGTTTCTCTGAAGAAACAAGATGCTTCTAGGAAACTTGTGAAATTGGAGCCTGCACAGAAAATGGAAGACCAGGAAGGTCAGGTGTCACCCTTTAGTCCCGGGGAGAAAACTAATATATATGCTGTGGATGAAACAAAATTCATATTAACCAAAAAAGAGACAAAGACTTCTGAACCTCCCAATGTTTCAGACACAGTTCCTGCACAGAAAGAGGAGCAGAAAGAGGTGAAGACAATGGTTGAAGTTAAAGAAATCTCCACACCAACATCCACAGAACAAGAACAAGTGAAACACAAAGATTTGCGACCCAAGACAAAAAGTCTTTCTCTGAATGAACAAGAAGCTTCTGGGAAACCTGTTAAGTCAGAGCCAGCACAGAAAGGGGCAAAGCATAAAGGCCTGGAGTCATCCTTTAGTTCCAGGGAGAAAATACAAGCTACTGTTGTGGATGAAATACAGCTCATACCAAACAAAAAGGGGTCAAAGTCTTCTGAACCTCCCAAGGTTTCAGAGGCAGTTCCTGCAAAGGAGGAGGAGCAGAAAGGGGTGAAGACAAAGATTGATGTTAAAGATATCTCCACAACAACATCCACTGGCCAAGAACAAGTAGAACCCAAAGATGTGGCACGAAAGACAAAAAGTCTTCGTCTGAATGAACAAGAAGCACAGCTCATACCAACCAAAAAAGAGTCAAAGCCTTCTCAACTTCCCAAAGTTCCTACGCAGGATAGAAATTTGGAGCCTGAAGCTACAGGGAAAAGAGCTGATAGTGTGAATCCTGCTTCCACTTTGGTGTTTGTAACACCACAAACTGTAACTGTCACTTCGCAAGAATGCAAGATTTTACCACCAGAAAGAAAATCAAAACAGCCCAAACATGCTCTAGGACATGGTATTAGCCAGTCGACACCAACCAAAGAGGATCAATATACCACTGAATCATCCCCTCACACAACAGTTCCAGAGGACAGAGAGACAATAAATGTACAAGAAAACAAATTAGAAAAGAAATCAGATAATCAGATCAAAATCTTATTGCTTGATGTCCCTGAGGCTGGAGGAGTCTCCCAGCTGCTGGAGATAAAGCCAGATCAGCTACAAGGAAAGGAAGTTGACCAAGTGCAGCCTGAGAATTTGGCTGGATTTGACTCTGCTCATCTTACTTCTCCTAGCTCTGCAGAAGTGCAGCCACGACAGACACAGGAAGAATGCTTCAAAATATTTTTATCAGAGAAACAGACAATAAAACCTCAGGATGTTCATGAGGAGGAGATGCAAGAGGATAGAAGTGTTGACCATGACAAAAAGTCTCTCCAAGTCACCACCACAATGACTCAGCAAGTGAGACAGCAGAGTGGGGATTTAGCCCTGAAAATAAAATCCAGTTCTGCAGATCTTTGTCAGAGAATTACAGAAATGGATCCAGCACAGTCAAAGGAAGAGCACAGAGGTCAGCAGTCTCCTTTGAGCACCAAGGAGCAAACGGGAACTGTTGTCATGGGTGAAATAGAGATCATAACTACCAGACAGAATGCAGAAACTTTTTCAGGTACAAGGCCAGTTGCTGCACCTGGTCTGACCACTGATGCGAAACCTGTTTATATTGAACAAGAACCTGTCCTTTTGACATCTGTTTCATCTCCTGATGTTTCAGTATCCACACAAGATACTGAAACTGTCATTACAAAAGAGAATATGCTTTCCAGAACCAAAGGAAAGTCAATGAGCTCAAATCTCTACCCAGAACGAGCTGCTAACAAGGAACTGACACAGACCAGGAAGCTAGAATCTAGCACTGAATCACCATCTACACCTAGTGTGGCCTCTAAAGTACACAGTACATCTGATCTGGAACCTGAATATATTACGAAACAGTCTGACAGTGTAAAGTGTGATTCATCTCCAGACTTTGACACATTGCTGACTCAAACTGTCATTGTGGAAGAACATAAGCTTTCATCGACAACCCCAGAAGCTTTTTCAGAATTTGACAAAGAGACCACAGCACAAGAATGCAGCATTGACTCCTCATCCAATCCCAGTGTGGCCCCTAAAACACCAACAATCAGACAAATGACGGATATAACAACAAAAGTTCAACAAGTGGCAGAAAAGAAAGGGGAAAACAGACACCCTCAGGTATGGTAATTTGACACATATCATCTGAACACACCTTTGCATGTTTCATATATGACATATACAGTATATCCTCTATGAGTTTTTGTCCAATGCGTTTGCTTGCTTGCACTTGCCCCACAACACTCCTGTGAGTGCACTTGATTTCTTGTCAACCTTTAGAGCTCCTTTAGATAGGTGAAGCCCATACCAGTGAAATGCAAAGGTACCTCTTAATAGCATCACACAGAGAGACAACATGTCGCTGTGATATTAATACCTGTGCTTCCAAAAGTTTTAGTGCCACAGGGTAGGAATATGAACTAGCTTATACGATTTCATTCTCACAGTAGTCAGAGTGAGGCTGTGGGCGCTTTCAGTCGAATGAAAGCTGTTTTTAGCTCAACTGGAATTATTGGTCAGCTGCATATGTTGTGAGAATTTTGTTTCGTTGACATTTTTGTTTTGTTGTCACAATTGGAGCAGGTATATATTTCAGAGAAGACATCACCAACTTCAACTGCACATATCGTAGTTAAGAAAACCCCAGAGGGTGTGCTCACTCAAGAAAACAAAGATGAAACAGCCACGAATGTGACAACTGAGAAAACGATTCCGGAGGCACCAGAAGGACCCAGCATGAAGAACATCTTCTCGGAGACACAGTGTCTTGCAGAGGCAGGTCCTACCAGCCAGCTCACAGAGGTATACCATAAATATTCAACAAGCAAGTACTGCTCTGCATCAGTAAAAGTAGAAAAATGGCAGTCAGCTATGTGGCATGCAGAGTCTAGGGCTGAATCCATGCATCAGCCAATTCCAGTGTCATTTTTTATGACCTGTTTCGCTTCTATGTCTCTGTCAGGACAAACATCTCGATGATGTTCCAGAGGCTCTGATTACCACCGTCTGTGATTTGGAAGCCCGTCTGAGCAGACTGCTGATGAAAGTCCATGCCTGCAAGAATTGCCCTGCTGAGCTCAATATAATAGCCATGGCCCAGCGAGTAAAGGAGGCTGAGGTGAGGATCTAAATGAAACAGAAGAGGAAATGCTGTATATGTTCATTCTCTCTCATTCAGTACCTTAACTAGATGAAATTGAGTCACTGATGTTGTTTCATAAAGCCAAGATGCCTGAAGGATACTGCCTCTCTAGTATATAATTATGCCATAACAACACATGCACATTTGAAATTAAATCTAATTAAATCCCTGTGTCACTTTGTGGTTGCTGAGTACAGGAGTGTCGAGAGGCTGTCCAGGCCAATGTGTCACTGCTCTTCGAGTTGAAAAGAGCTGATGCAGAGGAAGAAAACACTCTGGAGCAGGTGGAGGACAAGTGGAGCACTATTGTTCAGGATGTCACTACTGTTATCCAGAGTAAAGAAGTCCAGCTGCAGCTGGTGGATGATTACATGAGACAAACCCAAGCAGCCAAGACCACATTAGAGAGACTCACAGCTCAGCTAGAGGCTATGAAAGCGTGAGTATTAATTTCATGCTGACATTATATAGTGTTTTAGAATTTAGACCAGTCCAATGCAAGACAGAATCAAAATTGAGAGCAAGAAAAAGATGAAGCCCAGGCAAGTTAGAGACCAGAGCAGTGTGTATCGTAAAGCTCCATTATGTAATGATTTTTTTTTTAAATATTTTAATGTCAAGCACAACATATGAAGACTTTCTTTTGTTTCACTCTCAGATTCCCAGAGCAGAGCAGTTGCAAACAGGTAGATCGACTGGTCTCCTTCCAAAGAGATATGGAAGACAAGCGGACAGTCCTTGGAGTGCTGCTTCTCATCCGTTCAAAGCTCGGACCCCACCTCAGCCAGTCTGAGCGAGCAACTTCACAAAATGAGCAGGACATCCTACAAGAAGAATGGATGGGTCTTGAAAGATCCATTGAGAAGACCCTGCACCTCACAAATATTCATGCTCAGGAGATCAGGGGCCTCTTATCAGAGATATCTGGACTTAAGGAACAACTGGAGACTAATGCAAAAGATCTTGAAGCCAAGACTCCGACTGTTGGTCAGTGGAACTCTGAGAGAGCACAGCAGCTGATGACAGCCAACGCTGAGGTTAGAGCTGCCCACCAGAGATACGGTCATTTGCAAGCTCTGTCAGAAACACTGCTCCTCGACTCACGTTGGGAGGAGGATACAAAGGATATAAAACAAGGACTGCACAGTGTCAAAGAACAGCTCTGCCACCTAGAGGAGGTACTTTCATCTCAAACCCAGATCAGTTGCAACCCTACCATGGAGAAAATCATCAAGGTGATGAATGATGGTATAGCCTGGGCGAAGCAGACTGAGAGTGACATAGAATGCAGGAGGAAGAGGGTTGCTTTGCTTCCTGAGGAGGTGCACCGGCATCTCAGAGAACTGAAGATACTCCAATCTGAAGTCATGAACAAACAGAGCCAATTGGAGGCATTGGTGGAGGACGTGACAGAGCTCCTTCCACAGCTGGACCAGGCTGAGGAGGTTCCCATGGTGCACTCCTCTCTGGATTCCCTTCAAAGGCTCTCTAAATCCACCACTCAGAAGCTATCCAAGGCTGTGAGAGAGATCGAATCAGGGCTGCAGACCAGAGAGAAACTTTCAGAACAGATTGCTGACTTAGACTCGTGGGTTGTGGCTCATCTGCACAGAGAGGCCTCCAGGAGTGTAGGGGGAGAAGTCAGAAGGATGTCTGAGCTTGATCGCCAGACTCGTCAGATCCAAGAGATCCTGGTCGAAGGTGAGAAGCAGGCTGCAGTCTGTGAAGCTCTTTTAATGAAAAGCAAAGACATTGTCCCTGAACTAAGCATCACTGAAAACTGCTTGCTATATGAAAAGCTTACAAGCCTCCAGGAAGACATTAAAGTCATTAGCAGCAACAAGAAAGCCAAAAAACAGGAAATGGGTGAACTTATTCAGACTGAAGACTCCTCCATGAAAAACCTGGTCACCATTGAAAACAGTCTGAGGCAGATGTTGGTAGATGTGACAAGACATCGATTCCCAATTACAAGAAAGTCCCTGCAAACATTGGAACCCTTCAAACACATGATTTTGGAGCACAAGTGTCAGATGGATTTTCTTCCAACCTGTGTTCCTCAGGAAAAGAGAAAAGAATTGTTCTCTATCATTTCTGAACTTCATAGCAAACTTGCTTCTCTGGAGATGAAAGCCAGGAATCATGAGAGGTATCTGAGCATGAAGAAACGTGTAGAAGACCTCAAAGAGAATGTGGAGGAGAATGTTTGTCAGACCAAAGAAAACAGCAGGAGCCTGGAGGAGCGGAACAAGATCTGCCAGACCCTCCTTGTCCAGCTCCATCTGATTAAGGGACTGTGTGATGAAGCTGATTTCAAACTCCAGACCATCTCCCCAGACCTCTACCTCTCACAACTGAATGCTGAGCAACAGATACTAAATCAAGTCAAGGAGCGATTGAGCACTTGGGAGTTGGCTGTCAACAACAACCTCAGCATCATAGAGTGGAGTCTGTTAAAGAGAATGGACATTGTCTCAGAGCAAAAAGCCATGAAGGCGTTCCTGAAAGCGAGCCAACAGGAGCAAATGCAAATTCCCATGTTGGAGCCAAAAGAAACAGCAATTAATAAGGAGTATGAGAGAATCGTGTCTTTGAAAAAGACTGTAGAGTCAAGAATGAGAGCACTGGAAGCTCTGGAGCAAAAGAGACCAGGAAGTAAATCCCAAGACCTGATGGATTTGAAGAACACCATCCTGAGTGAATGTGACTCACAAATGGTAAGATGTCGTCCTTTTTTATTGATTTAATAATGGTGCTCAAACCTTTTTTACACGATCATTAGTATGTGAAAGGTAGCGCAAAGGTCTCTATTTTCTTTCTGACAAATTATCTTGTTTTAAATGTCATGATGCAGTAAACTCCAGTCATCTTGTACCTTTTTCCACATTAAAACAAATTATTTTACATGTTATAATATTTCCCCAAAAAAGAACATTTTAACAAAGTATCAAAGTACCTTGAAGTCCAAGACAATCCCAAGGCCAGGTTCAAATAAAGTCTGCGTCAAACCTGTGAAGGTCTTAATAGCAAGTTAAAATCTAATATTGAATAAAGAATTAACCAAATTTCTATAGGCTATATTTAAATGAGTATACACTTTTACACATACAAAAATGCTGATTCAAAGGTTTCTTGGAGATCATAATGGAAGTAATTATTCACTTGTGTGCATATGTAACTAATTTTATAATCTAATCTAATCCATCAATCTCCATCCAGTTAGCATAAGACAGTTTGAAGCATGTGAGCACACGGGGATTGATTTCACTTCAACATTTGAGTTCAATGGAAAGAAACTACTTACTAAAATACAGTAAAATACCTCAATTACATTTTATACTGTTCTATAATTGACAACAGAAGTCAGCATCTCTGTAATACTCCACACAACTGAAACTCAAAATAGCCATGACAAGATCACAGTCAATGATCATTATATACTGTGGAATTTATTCTAGGAAAACATCTGCCAGGCCAAGGAATCTTTGAGAAGATACACGAGTGCTGTCAAACATGCAGTTCAGTTCCTGAAAGACGCAGAGACATCCCTGCTGCCCCCACACGGCTTTTCTGGATTATGTTCTGAACAGCTGAAAGAGACACAGCAGGCTTGGGCCTCACTGGAGGAGCACTTCAAGAAACACATGGACCAAGTCCAGAGCTGTGTTCCCCGGCATCCCTACATGAACCCCAAGTATGTGGAGAACCTCCAGGGTAACGTTCTGAGCCAGCTCCTGGTGAGGATGTCCACGCTCCAGGCACAGGGCTGCATACGACTGGAATGTCTCAGCAGGTGAGGGTTTGGGAATAGTTGTAGCATATCCTCAGACTTGAATGTTTAATGTGCAAAGCAAATTTACTACACTTGCTGACTATAAAAGAGCAAAGGCATGCAACGGAAAGCAAATTCTTTATTAAATTTATGCTCAAGTATTCTATATACTACATTCAACAAATTATCACTTACAGAATATAAGCGATATCTTGTTTCAGGTGATGATGCATGAAGTACCAGGTGCTTTGGTGAGGGTGTTCCCTCACATCAGCAGCCTGCATAAACAGATTGTGATTTTTGCCTCTCAGGTGTTCTGAAAATTACCAGAAATACATGGAATGCCAGGAGGAAATCATACAGGGTGTGAACAATGCAGAGGGATGCCTGTCTGATTGCATTTCTCACAAAGTCACCTGTCTGACTGACTGCACTGAACAACAAGATCAGCTCACGGTGTGTATGAAATTGGTCTTCAAAACCTACAGATCTGGCATTATTACTTTCAATTAGTGATACTGACTTTGTCTCCTTCAGGTTCTGTGTGAAGAGGTCGAGTTGCTGCAAAGGCGCCTGGAGGAGCTGAAGGAGTGGTGTCCGGAACAGAGTTGCCGTGGAATTAGGGAGGCCACTGTCGCTGCTCTCTGCAAAAGAATATCAAGACTGCTTCACTGCACGGAGAAGCTGACAACAAGAAGCAAACAGAGGATAACAGAATGGAGCAATATCACAAAGAGCGTAAGAACATCTATCAAACGCAATCATCAGTATTCAAATTCAGCCATTGTGTGTTTGTCTTAATTGTGTTAATTGTCCTCTCAGGTGGGCAAAGCTTCTGTGATCCTGGAGCAAATGAAGTCAGATCTCCCTGAAAGCTCCGGGGTGAAGCCCTCAACAGAGGAGCTTCAGGACCTGTTGCAGTCCTGGGAACAGTACCAGGAAGGACTGGACTGTGAGCATCGGGCACTGTCTGCCCTGGAACTACGTGTCGCCAGGTTGCTGGGTGTCCCCGCCCACCTGGAGCAGGCTCCTCCCACTCCACTCTGCCAGCAACTACAGGCAATGCAAGGCCAATACAGCAGGTAAGCTTTAGTGTCGGAGGTGTTTAACTGGCTTCAGTTTCATACATCTGTGTCCCATCTGTTCACAAATGTCTGTTTGTGTCCACAGTGTGAAGAAGAAGAGTCGAGAGGGTTTGGACGCATCCAGGCTGGAAATGGCAGAGAGGGAGAAGATTCGGGATGAGCTGCAGGGTGTTCGAGTTTGGCTGGAGGCTGCAGACAGCCTGATGTCCAAGATGCAGATCAGCAGCAGCACACGGGAGCTGCAGGTGACAAACTACAAACTCTCCAGTCAAATTTTAGTTTTTTTGATTGGTCCCTTACTTCTTGACATGATTTTACATTCTATAAACCTAGTTAGACACGTCCACCAAGTACCAATCTATGTATGTATGTTCCCAGCTCCCTCTTGCAGTGGGAGAATTAGAACAGAGCAGCTTAAACTGGTTCCCACATCAGTGTGCACGGCAGTGCAGTATGGAGGGGGAGTAGATGGAGTGGATCCTTTTATTTTTCACACATTACGGCAGGGGTTTCAAAGTAGACCCTCCACCAAGAACAGGAAAATCTGTCTGATTGTAATTTTATGTCCACTAATAATTTTGTATACACAAGTTAAAATGACGTTTTTCATTGTTGTAGTATGTGAGTATTTCTTTCATCGTTCAGTTAATGAATAATGAATGACATCAGATAGACCAGGATCAGGAGGAAAAATGGCCTAAATTAGGACAACCTAATTGTCACTTAGGGATGAATGTAGCTCCGCTCAGCTGTGCTTTGAAAGCTCCCGCTAAATAGGAATCAAAACGGGCTCTGATCCAGAAGCTGTTGGATGTCTGGTATTCACTCTATTCAATATAATTCATTATAACACACACACACTCCCCGTCCTACTGAAGAGGGTCTGTTCTGCTGAAAGACATGGCAACCTTTTGTTCTCTGCTGTAAGAGGATCTTACAGGTGGACCTAGTCTCAGACCAGCAGACACTCAGCTCATACACACACAAACTTTTCCTGCACAACTCTGCCAAATCCCCCTCTCTTTCTCTCTCTCTCTCTCCTCTCTCAGAGACAGACACAAAAACACGCACCACGCATACACACAAACTCACACAGACTGATCCATTTCCCATCGTGATAACAAGATGCGCCTCCTTTAGCAGAGAACTGCACATTTCGCATCGAGGTCTTCAGTCCTCTGTTTCAACTCTCTCTGTTGTTGATATAAAATATTATGAACTTAAAATGTTACAATAAAATGTTATAGTTTGGAGAACAGAAATGAACATTTTATTCTTCAAATTTAATCATTTTCACAGTTTTTGTCGTCTTGTCAGTCACCAACATCATTTCATCATCATAGTCTTCATTTTAATTGACTCTTTGTTTTACTCGTTCATTTACACACTTACTTACTGTGGTTTCAGGAGGTCCACAGTCAACTGTGTACCCAGAAGGCTGTGCTGCAACACATCGCAGACAGCCTGCGGATGAAGTACACTGAGCGGTACTCTCTGATCCCAGACGAGATCGGAACCCACTTGCAGGAAGTCACAAAGTCTCTGCAGCAAGTCGAAGAAAAGGTGCACAGGATTTTTACTTAAGTTTTAACTTTGATTTATTGGCCTTTTAGTCAGTATCAGGAAGTTCTACATTTCATGTACAAAAAACACAGGAATGGGTCTAAAGTCTGTAGTACAGTGGATGAGCAAATTTTAGTACTTAAAAAAAGAAAATGATCATTGCAAAAATGTACACAAAACTAATTGTTATTATTATTATTTATTTTTCAGATTGATTTTGATTTCATATTCATTTTTTAAATCAATATGAATTTACATGCTCCTTTCCAAAGTATTTTTTGTGTGTAAGGTTTTATTAAAAATCAGCTTAATTATCGAGTATTATTATTGGCAAAATATCCAGTATTGGCAAAGCTAAGACTAAAAATGTGTGTATAAATAAAGGCTACCATCTGTTTTCTGATGTAGTAGTTTGTGTTTACAAAGTCTGTTTGACCCCTCAGGTTGGAGAGGCAGTAGAGAGGAGTGGGCCTGTCCACCAGCTGGGTGCTAAGCTCTCTGAGATCCAGGCCGGCCTTAGGACAGTCCAGCTCAAACTGGAACAGAGAAGTCCATCTGTGGCTGAAGCAAAGAACACTCAGAAGGTGAGTGAACGTGGAGGTCAACCTGGCTGGGTTATCCCTAGACGTGTGCATCTTCACTGCCCTCACGATTCGATTCGATTACGATTCACCAGTCAACGATTCGATTCGATTCGATGATACGATGCATCTCGATGCATCACATCCTCAATTTTCTATATTACCACGCATGGCTTTTTCACCAATTAACACAAACAGTCAGATAAATATGAACTCTTTTTATTGAGGGAATTATAAAATTAAAAATATCGAGGCTAACATTAGCTCAGAGTGCCATCGGCTAATGTGGTTCCTCAGATTAGTGGTGTTACCGAAGTATTTGATTTTAGCGTGACAAGCTTTACAAATAGCGTGGGTCTTGTCCAGTTGTCGCCTCCCGGGAACTTCATAAAACCTGAAATGTTCCCAAATATCCGCTTTTAAGTTGTTTGCATTTTTTATCGCGCCTCGGCTGCTACTGCTGCTTTCTTCCGCCATGTTGTATGTTGTTTGGTTTACTCACTGTGCTAGCGCGGGTGTTATTCACCCACAATGCAACTTGAACTTTACAACTTTATTGTCCAGCAGAAACGGGAAAATCAACCATCGACCTTGTTTAATTTTGAATCAAAAATTGATTATGTGACGTGACTGCATCGATTCAGAATCGTCCCATTAAGTATCTCGATGCATCTTTGAATCGATTATTTTCTGCAACCCTAGTTATCCCATCTCTTTGTAATTCTTCATGTTACACTGCACACTACACAAGTTAAAGGTTGGTGATTGGATCTTTGAGGGTAGCTTGAAGAGTCTTATCGATCAAGCAGGTGAAATCAGCTTTCATGTAGAAATTTGCTCACTTGTAAGACGTTTGTATCTGGTACAGCGTGTTTGGGACGAGCTGGATGTTTGGCACTCCTGCGTGGCAGCTCTGGAGGTGGAGATGCAGGACCTGGAGAAGCCACAGGACACTCTGATCCTTACGGAGAGGCTAGTGGAAGTCCAGCAGCTCTACTCGCAGCTTGCCAAACAGGCTGAGCAAAGGACCACCCTCCTCAGCAAGGTCAGGAACAGGACATTTGAAGGCTTATATCAGCATTTTGTGTGTTTTTAGAATATTTTAGGACTTAATTTATTTTCTGTGATCAGATCCACACGTGGCTTCAGCAGCACCAGGAGATGATCAACAGCTCTAAAAGTTGGATGGCTGAGGCCCAGTCGTGGCTTGCCGCACCCTGTACGTACACCACAGCTAAATGTCTGGCCAGCCATGTGCACGCTCTTCAGGTTAGTGCACACTGACTCACTCTTTCTTTGTGACAAATCCGTTCCTTCTTTGATCCAAAGCTGGCATGAATATTTATGTTTTTGCCTTTGCTTACAGATGGTGTTAAATGACTCAGACCAGATCCGGTCCACCTTGCAGGATTTTGGTTCAGTGCTGGATGAAATGTCGCAAGTTTGCGACGTCACAACTCTCAAGAAGCAACTAATTGAGGCCGATCAAGAAGTGGAGCAGGTTCAGAACAGCTTCACAGCTCCTCTGTCTCAGCTGGAGCATGCTGCTGCCGTAAGTGCTACCTTTATCCTTTCATGATGTTTCTACTTTATAATTGTGGAAAAGGCTCCAAACATTGATTGGCGAAATGATTCATTGTTCTCTAGGAGGTTGAAGCCATTGAGACTGAAGTCCGGCGTATGGAGGATGACGTGGATGACATCAAGAATTTGCTCGCTTCTCCAGAGACGCTCAGCAGCCCCAAAGAGGAACGTCTGAAGGTGAGAGTTGGCCAAAGAGCCATCAGTGGTGTTTTATTTTCTAGGAGCACAATGGTATTTCCTGCATGTGCTAGACATGAAACTTTGTTGTCATATGTTGCATATGTTGTCACAAAATATCACAAAAGAATTGTGATATTAAGAAATTCAAAAATTCAATTGTCACATACACAGTACAGTGTTTAGTGAAATGGCTCTCTGGGTGGCCCCCTGACTGTGCCTACAGACGCTAAACATTCAAAACCTCAATGGCAACAATTATTATTAAATCATTATCAACTTTAACCAATTACAGATAATTAAAACAATTGGTTAATATGAATTATATACAGTACAGTACATGACCAGCACAGACACGTAAACTCATAACAGTTTTTACTCATAACAGTATTCAAATGACTAAGATACTAAGATGAATATGTAACAGAAATACAAAACAGAAATAGACATTTAATTGTATGTGAATCTATAGTGCAAATAAATGAGTGCTAGTGGATTCTGCAGATTGCAATCCAACAATAAGCAGTGCACATAAAATGATCGAGAGAGAGAGAGACAGAGTGAATGAGTGAGTGTTGGGCCATGTGGAGTAATGTTCCTTGTCTTTTTAAAACCTTTCTCCGTGTGTGTGCAGGAAGTCGAGCAGAAGATCCATTCCATGAGCCTGACCGTGGCTGAAGTCCAGAAATGTAAACCCGGTCTTTGTCTACCAGACAATGCTGAGGAGACGCTGTCTGTCTTTAAAGTAGTGGACCATCTGCAGATACTTCTGCTGGAGCTGGAGAAGGTCAGTCACTCAGTTCATTAAGCAACCAATCAGCTTCTAAGTGGCTGCCACTAAACCCTTTGCTTTCCTCTCTACTCTTTGCAGAAAGTTCCAGCTTTGTTTCTCCAGCAACCTCCAACCCCAGTTCAAGAGAAGACCGGCATGTCTGTATTTGCATCTGCGCAACGGACTCAACCCACAGCAGGAAGTTCAGGGGCGGCTGAGGTAAAAATCTATTCAAAATCTGTACACACACAAGTCCTCACTGTGATAAAAAACCGCCTGATGACAATCAAGTTACACAATTTTATACATCTAAATGAGATGTCTTAGTAGACAGCAGAGTCATGGTGTATGAATTGAGACAGCCTTTGTATCTAGGACATGCACAAGACGACTCAGCACCTTTATATTATAGCAACTTTCATGCAAGCGTTAAAATGCTGAATATGTAGACAGTTCACCAGATATTGAGACAGACCCCAAGATCTTACATCGAAGATAAAAATGTTTTCTCATCTTTCAGGAGAAAGCACATATCAGAATTGCCCACGTGGAAGAAGACGCACTAAAGAAATCTGGTGCCACACTGATGACTGTGAAGAAATCCGCTCCTGAACAGAGACTGTCCTGGAGGTCTGTCCAGACTGGGGTAAGTAGACGTGACACTGTCTCTACATCTGGGTGAAGCTGTTCTATCCAAAACTGTGGATAAAGTAAAGCCATGACCAATCAAAGACAGAGTTTTTGATCTTGTGGTTTTGTCCATCAGGCCCTCAGGAGTCCTTCAGGTTTTTAAAGTAATGATAATTGGACATTTCATATTCTCCCTGAATAAAACAAAGTTCACCAAATGGAGAGTTAGAGCAGTAGCAGGAATGTCCACGGTGCAGCTCAGTGTTCCAGAATTCCTTTTGCCATGTTTCCATGTCAGCAGCAGAAGCATGCTGGAGTGCTCGATGCTGAACAGAAAAAAGAAAGAGAGAAACAAAGAATGGAAGAAGGTGGAGGAGGTGTGATGTGGTGGCTCTGGGATGCTTTCCTGGGCGTTTCTCCAGAGGTAAAGACGATTCTAAGCCACTGTTGAAAAATCCAGAATCGCTATTCTGTCTCTGTCCTCAAATCTTGGTGGTCCCTTCTCCTCTCTGTTGGAGTTTCCTCTGGCCAAAGGCTGGCAAAATGTCTTTGACAGATTAGAGGTTCATGCTGTATATTGGTCAGGAAACAGAAATTATATAATGATTTGAAGTATGATAATAATAAATACACATAACATAAACATACATGAATGCACATCAGCCACATTCATTTGGGCTCAGGGATTATAATACAAAAATTCACATAAAGACAATAAACATCGTAAACTGAACCGTGTACAACTTATGAACCAGCAGGCATCAATTTTACAAAAATTTAGCTTTGAACTAAAGATGAATGAGTGCACGGATGTCCTCTGTTGTCCAGATTGAGGTCCCAAATGTTGTTAAAAGTTAGAACCCATCAAAAAAAACCTTGTTAATTCAGAGATTTGAGATATATTCTCCCGAATTGGCACTTCTGTCTTTGCCATTTACTGCCGTGCATTGTTTGAACCAATCAGTGCTTTGTTGCGTCACCATGTGATCAGCGTGGGCGCCTCAGCTCAACTTGACTCAGCCTCGACTCCGCCTCGCACCAGAAAAGGGCCATAAAACGTTCATCTCTTATCTATGCACTTCTAATGTTGTTGTGTCTTATGAGCCCTAATAAAGACCTGTGATTAAAATGTGAAATGAAATTATGAAGACACAGAGACAGAGTGGGAATTCTTTTCCATGTGTTTGACATCTCACATTACCACATAAAACCATGGTAAGCCAAAGTGTATTCAGATAGCTCACCCGAAATGGTTTGATTTGTTGTGATGTCATAAACTGACCCACCTGGTGTTCTGAGCGTAACAATTCACTGCTGGCACAGAGTTCCTCCACCTTCATCACCTTCATCATCCTCCTTGTCTTGAGCTCTCCACTTCCTCCATTAACAAATCTCTAAAGATGATTCATTCTGGGGTCTGGCGGCCTTTTTTCAACTTCACCTCCTGCCATCTTGCTGAACATTTTCTCCCTCTAGAGGGCAGTGTGCAACAATGTTTGCAGTACAAAAACGCCTCAGGCTGAAATCATTGAATTTAAACCCATCTCATCCAGTCATTTTTGCTTTAATTTGACTTTTCTGGCACTAGACACCTGACGTGGAGGTCGCCAAAGAAGTTGAAGCAGACATCGAACAAATCACTGAGCCGACTGAAGGCCAGTCTGAAGGAGACAAAAAGGTAAACACACAACTACACACTGTAAAATATCTGACATCATTAAAGCTATTAAATATTTTTCCTTTTCCAATCCATCCGTCTGAGGTCATGGTGGCGTTGCATCTTATTCTTATACGATTGTGTCTTAAATGATGTGTAACCTTGTGTGTAACCTGATTTTAATACTGAGTGTACCAGTAACTGTGTGCCTCCCTACGTGATGGACTAAATGATTAATGGATAACACCTGTTTGATTTTCTAACCCTGCTCATGTTCCTTCAGCAGGATGAGGGCCCCTCACTCACCACAGGAGCCAGTGCATCCGAAGTTTTATCAAAACCCCTGGTCACGGTCAGAACCCAATCCCTGCCTGAGAGCATGGTAAACACAACCTCCACCGTAAAAGCCTCCAAACCGGAGCAGAAATGTGTCGTCTGCTAGAGCTGCACCTTGTAGAGCTAGAACGTTTCACCTCTTCTTGATCTATACCTGAACTTCCAGCTTTTTTTAGACCAAAGATCCTTGTAGAGGCTTTGATTTCTTTTCTTCACAAATGAATCTTTAAAGTCAAAAACTAAGGCTTCTTCTACAAGCAACTCCTCCTCTTCGAGAAGCCTACAATTCTCCTTTTCTTCAAAAAGTCAAATCTCACCTGTCCTCTATTCTGCCAGTTATTTTAGAGCCGCTATAACTTCTTCTAAGTGTGATTTAGAATTCCAGACATCTTCTTGAATCAAGCCTAGAAGTCACTCCTTTATTTGACCTCCCAGAACCTCCATATTTCTTTGTGACCAAGGTCAGAAACTTCCAACTGTTTCTCTAGAACTTATAACGTCCTCGAAGACCAAGTCTAGGTCTTCTACTTCACCCATCCTCGGAGCTCTTTCTTCTTTTAGAACGATTCTATAGCGCCTACGTCTTTTATCGCTAACCCTAAAGCACTGGTCTCTTCTAGGACCAACTGTAGAAATCCAGACCCTCTCTCCATCCAACTATGGAATTTCAAACCTCGACCTTCTAACATCTCGAAATGTTGAAGTGTTGAGAAATGTCTTTTTTACCTTCAGTGCATTTACATGGCAAGAATTGTTGCATAGAGTTCCACAACTGACATTTGAGTCGGTTTCACAATTGAATATTTTACGGATTGAATATTTGGATTCCAGTAGATTTCGACTGGTGGCGTGTGGCAGAACGTCCTGTTAGAGGTTTCTTTCTGTGTCCTTTGTATAGTTTACTGAGCTTGGTCAGCTCTCTGTGAGCTGTTTTGCTGTGACACACACACCACAGTGAACTGTGTGTGGATGATGGCTGTCACTGAAAGATGACACACATATTATCTGCTACTAAGTGAGATTTGCAGGGTGACAGTATAAGTTCCAGTAAGAATAAAAGCAGATTGATGGGGTGGACGTGTTTTTTTTCTTTTTTTTTTACATTACAGTCTGTAATAAGCTTTTGCATGGACCTTAATAATGATGGTTTACTGTTTTTATGCAAAATGATTGTTGTTGAGAATGTACTAAAAGACGAGTTTTTGTCCGCCACGTTTTGTAATGTACCCCATAGACCTGGTAGTGAATAGTGTTATTAATAGGAATGATGATAATATATTCCTCTTTTGATTGTTGACCTTTCATGTGCTATGCGATGCTGTTGTCTGTTAATTATCCCTCTTCTGGTTGCAGTACTCACCTGCCGTTTCTATCGCCCAATAAGCTGAAAATGCTAATTCACTCGGAGTATGTTGTTTACATGATTGATTTGTAGAGTAACTATGCTGCTGAATTGCTCATTTACTGCCTGGCAGCAGGAGATCGTGGAGAAATCATCCACTCTTTAAAACACACAGCTTTCATACTGCTCAATGATCTTTCCTAAGATTCCTGTTGGCCCTGAAAATGCACTGGTTTGACATTTAACAAGGCACTGTTGTCAGGTGAAAACCATGTAACTCTAATTATATTCCAGCAGTACTTTAGTACCTGAAATTCGAAGAGTAAAAGAATATGAATATGAGCCCGTAACTCATTGAGTCACTCTATGAATAAATGAGGTAACTGTGAATGGGAAGCGTTGGAGATACGAGGTTTTCATCTGACAGCAGCCACCACGTCGTCTTACTTTACACGGCATGTGTTGTACTATGCAATGTTGACTTTTGTTTCCGTGGCCTCTCACCATGTGGCCAAACTATAACACAAATCTGAATAAATCCACAACAGTGATCCAGTCCTCCGTCTCTCTGTTTCTGTGTCAGGATCTCATGAAAGGACAGAGGGGGCTTGCATGGAGGGGGGATGATGGCAGCCACCCACAGCGGGTGAAGACATACACAGTGCACACACAAGACAAACACACACTCAGATCAGAACAAAACACAGACTTAAGCGCACCCAGCGAGCTCATAGTGGAGGATCCGGTGGTCGCCAAAGATTTTCGATCGATGAGATCAGAAACTAGCAGAGTGGATAGCGGCATTTGGTCAGCAGGACAAGCAGGGCTCCTTATCTCAGAACCGCCAACCTCCATCAGCACCTGCAGCTTCACACACAGCACCCATCCAAGCACATTCAGACCCCATCCTGCAGAGGACAGTGAGGGCCTGCAGCCTGCAGCGGCCCTGGTAAGGAAATCAGACACACACAGAAATCTGGTTGTAGCATGACACGGACCTGAACGGAGTTCTCCTCCTAACCCTCTCTAACACTGCAAGAGTGGAAGTGGAGTCGGGGCCTCGTTGCACCTGAATACTGACAGAACTACAACTTAAAGATTAATTGGATGTTTGACCTGTGCGGGGTGGACCGTGTTGGTTTACTCACACCCGAGCCTGATGGATGCCCGTTTAATGGTTTCACCGAACCTGCATTTTATGCTGCATTTGAGCTTCGTGTAGAGTTGCTCTTAAATGAAAAACACCGAAATGCTTTAAGGTGGACGGGTTAGTCTGATCCATCTTCAGCTGCAAGAAGACCGATCATGTTTACATGCACGCAGAAAAGCTGGTTACTATAAAACCCCCATGCTGTTGGGTGGTCAGTAAATTGGTCTCACGCAGTCAAAAAGTCTGCACAAAAAGGATTTTCATGACCCGGCTCCCATCCGTCTAAACACATGGGAACCTTCTACTGCATCGCTCCAAAATGTCCTTGTTGTGCCAGTCTCCAAACTTAAGCTGGTATGTGAGCACACTCTTTAACACCTCAGCAGAAACTCAGTTAAGTGAATACAAACACTGTTTTTTTTTTGTTTTTTTTGATATTTTGCAGCACCTTAACTCAGCAACCAAAACCAGATTACTGCCAAATGTGCATGTAAACACCCTGATAGTTTATCGTTGCTCATAAATTGGATCAAGTCTGAACTCCTCATTCAAAGTAACTTTATTGATGACAGCAGGCTGTCCTTGCTGTACAGATGAAAACATTCTATAAAATAGACACTGTTTAATCTGTGTTCAGTTTAGGTTTTCCTACCTGGTTTTGACCAAACTATGAACACTCACACTGACACCAAACTGAACATCGTAGTGACTAATCCTAATATTCCCAGCAGCTGTGTTGACTCCTGGCGTTCCCCCTCTCGGCGGTTTCTTTGAAAGTGTACGCATAGAACATAAACGTCAGATTTTTAATGCATTGTGAGTTTTTAGGGAACGTGAAGGTGTTCGCTTAGCTCATAAAAAAAAAAACACACGGGGATCAGTCATTCATTTACTCAGCCACGGCGGAGAGAACAAAGAAGTAAATACTTTAGCTGCAGGCAAACACGCATGACAGACGAGTGAAAGATAAGATGACTGATGGTGTGTGTGTGCGTGTGTGCGTGCAGTTTAAGGAGTAAGCAGGAAAGCTTATTCAGCACTAAACGAGCCTCTTGTTTCGGCTCCTCCCCCTGTAGCCTGAGGCCACCAGTCCTTTCGTCATGTCC
>OMNV01027949.1:0-12181 GCA_900303265.1 Brotula barbata | reverse complement strand
ATGGAGGGATATATATATATATATATATACACAACTTGAACTGCTGTTTACAATTACCCTCAGACTGAAAATGTGTTTACATGCGTTATGTGTTAAGCAGGACTTGACTCTTGACTCTCACTCCCCAGTTTGAAGGACTCTCCTCTTTAAATGCTGGATTGTCCTTGTTAAAAGCATATATGATCAAGTTATTCTAGCGGGCTACTATTGGACTGTGGCCAAACATGATTTTGTTCTGCATGTCACAATGACAATAAAGCATCTTACCTTATCTTCATACATGCTACATCAGGATTTTTTTTAAAAGCGGGGGGTGTTTACCCTGTTGAGTTTTCAGTCCATATTCTCTTGTTTTTATGTTATACAGAGGGCATGACAGAGAGGATGTATCAAATGAAGGCAAAGACCAACACAAACAGTATATGGTCTTTCCATAATAACAGGATGTGATTTAGACAGAATGTCAGGAGGGAACAGGAAGGTCAATATTGGAGTAACAGAATATGACCTTGTAGACAAACTCCCAAATACTGAGGCAGTTCTCCTTTGGCACAGCACTCACACTCATTGATCTGTTCTGTAATATTATTTATTCATGCCATCGTTAACAAAAAAAAAATATAAAACCCCATTGTCATTGTCACGATAAGGTTGTATTCCTTTCTTCACTTATTTTCTGACAAAATAAGTGTTATCTCTGTCTTCAAAACCTGCTGTGGTTAGCTGTGTTCAAGCGGTCTCAAAGGAGTTATAGATTTATCATGTTTAGATTCCTCCAAGAGATCAATTAAGCCCATAGATCAGAACAATACCTACACAAAAATGCACACATAAGTATACAAACATATACTGTAAGTATATAAGTAAACAAACGGACACACACATGCATGAACACCACTGAATTACTGCAATAAAAATAGTGTTATAATTAATCAGAGCAACAATTTGGGGTCACTGTAGGTAAAACATGGAGCCAAATTTTCTGAGATTATAAAGTCGCCAGTTTGCGAGAAAGATAGTTCCACTCACACACACAACTAAAGTAGTATGCTCGTACTACTGAAAGCATGCACACACAGATCACACAATTCTACACGTGTAAGCTCTCTGATAGTCTATTATGATGACACATAATTTCTTGCACTACTATAATCGTACATTCACACATGTATAACCTTACATACTCTGTTATGTACGATCACACGTTGACACATAATTTCTTACACACACTACTATAATTACGCATTCACACATCCGTCTATCTACCTCTCACAGACATATGATGGAGCTAATCGCTAGCTGTATGCAACTCTTGCCACTAAACACAAATGCTACATTAGCTGCTAATGTAACATGTCAAGCACAGACTCCATGCCAGTTGAAAAAATCCTATTTTTATTACTGCTATGTTGTATAGATGTTCCTAAAACATGCATCCTAGGAATGCTGCCTCTAAAGGTAACACAACAATGTACTTTGTGAGCTAATAACAGATGTCATAAATTAGCATATTAGCAGCTATTCAAAGAAGCTACCTATTTTGGCGTGGTATGTACAGGAAAGGTAACAAGCATATTTTTACACAGATCAAAGCCTCGCGCCTCTGCCTCTCTTTGTTTTGAAACTTTATGTATCTCTGGTATGAACACAGCGAGGGGTATCGTGCACGGATGTCAGGCCCTCTCTGAACTCCAAGACAAGGCAGACAGAGGGATTAAAGCCTCTGACAGTGTGCCTGCATATGATTAGGCCATCTTTTTGGTGCTTTGAACCCACCTCCCCCATCCCCAAACCCTACAATTCCCCAAACTCACTGAAACATTAATGGAAAATGAACATGCAGTAGGCATCAA
Source organism: Brotula barbata (assembly GCA_900303265.1). Classification (NCBI taxonomy): domain Eukaryota; kingdom Metazoa; phylum Chordata; class Actinopteri; order Ophidiiformes; family Ophidiidae; genus Brotula; species Brotula barbata. The sequence continues at coordinate 10,328 of OMNV01027949.1, read as the reverse complement.
TAAGAAGTGAGGAATGAAACGATCAAATGGGAATCAGCAAGGGGGAAACAAACAAAGAGTTGCTAAATAAGCTGGGCGGCGGACAGAGGCTTTTTCCTCAGCTAATGGCTAGTGCAAATAGAGCTGGCCTTGGGGGACTTAACGGGCTGCGGCTGACAGTTAAAGCAGTCTGAAACTGATCTACAACAAAGTGAGAATGTCATGCATCCACACAGCACCAACCTAGACAGGATGAGAGGGTGTAAATAACAGACTCTCCCCAGGGATGTGTGCCATATAACATGAAGAATCCCCGGTTTGGATGTTTGATTTGTTTGAATGCAATCTGACATTTACTTAACCATCCGCAGGAAAATCATCTTATAAATGAGGGATTCTCAGCGTCACTCAAAACTTAACACAACAGGCCGGACTGTTGTGTTAAGATGCTGCTGCTTATCGTGGTTATAATAATAACTGTTTTTACTCGTGCATAACATGTTTATTAGTACTACTAGTATATTATGACACATTATCAGACCTTTGTGGGAGTGCTTTCGTCTTTTAATCTGTCAGTATTTAGATATAGCGTCTTAATTTCGATATTTTAATCATGCAGTCCCTTGCAAAGTGTTATTTCTATCTATGGACTGCTTTGTACTCGGTAGAGGACTCGTGGAGGTAGGTCCAGCGGGGTACATCAGCAAATGAATCCTTGTTTTCTTCTTGTTTAAAATCTGTAAACACTAAAACCAACCACTCTTATGTGTACCAGACACACACTGCTATATTAAATTACAGAGAACATATTGTTGCTTATTGTCGCAGTAATGTAACATTGAGGCCCTGCAACCACACGAACCCAAAGCGGAGTCACTGTGAAATCAGCCTAGCCTCGGGATTTCCAGGAAAAAAAAAACTAAATTCCATTTCCATTTATGTCTCTCTGTGTTCTTATCTGGTCCACCATCCCTGCCATTACATCTCTGCTACCTTAATGGAAAACATAAGAAATGCCCTTCTCGTGTTTCCACCTTCAGACACACTGCTCTTCTCTTCTCTCCTCTCTCTCCTCCTTACCGCTCGTACGACCGTTGACCGACGTGTGTTTGCGCATGTGTGAACACTTGTGAAGCTTGAGTTGTGTTACAGCTTAGATCACAGTCCAGTGCACCCGTGGACTGTTTTCAAGGCGTCACGGTCACAATGGTCTCTCCGATCCACCGTCCATGTGACACAATGTGCGTGACGCCGCAGTTTCCGATGAGATGTCATCCCGACCGGACTGATTAATCAGGTTGACTGACTGCGTTTGGAGGATGTTGTGTTGAGCTTGATTGACTCATCGCCCCACTAACATGGGTTTGAGCCACATTGTTAGAGAGTTTCACATGTTTATTCGTAGAGACCGGAGGTATCGGACAGGAAAAACTACAAGTAACACCACCAAGTCAAAATTTTGGTTGAAACTGAATAATGTAAAAAATTCACTCGAAAAAAGATTAAACCCGATTTACGATTAGATGCGTCATAGTATACTCTCGATTGATAAATTCATTGAAATTCTCTGTTTAAACACTGAAGTGTTGCTGTCACTTAGAAGCAACATGATTGTGATGCATGAACGTGATATCAGTGTATCCAAAGAGAACTTGATCCGGGATCATGCTCCTCCTGCGTGTAGAATATGTCTTGGCTGCATTTGCAGGGAAAAGATGTTGTGCCAAGACCATGCTAATCCCCTTTAAGATGGAAAACCACAACCAGATCTGTTCCTCTGCATGTATAATGACTGGATGAATGGATAATATGACAAAGAATAGAGCCGTTAATTGTATTCATGTCAAAGTAATTGCAGTAACGGTGTAACGAGGCAACTCAAGTGGCAACAGATTACCTTCATTGCGTGTCGAACACACAAGTTTGCACGTACGCGTGCAGCACGTGAATGTAATAAAATGGGGAAAGAACAATGTGACACAAATAAAATTCTAAGTAGCAAATTGGAATGTTTTTGAAATAAAATACAATTAAAAAATGTAGCATTGTTCGGAAAAAGATGTCAAATTAAAATGTATTTGTTTATTTTAACAAGCACTGCATTTGTACACCCAATCAAATTTTCTATTTCATCGACTCAAAGCCATTCTTACAGGCAGAAACCCTTTGTGGGGCCAGATGGTTCAGCCCTGACGTATGTGAACCATTAAATTTCCAAAGGTTGAGTTGGTGCCACGGGTGGCAAGGCTGCATCTGGCATGGTATTGAGAGGCCTGTGTGATATCTAGACCACGTCCATTCCTGATGGCATCATCCAGGACCACTGGGCCAAACACTGATGACTGGCAGGGTCATATTAAGAACAGCCCAGTGCCTGTGTCAAATAGAGGAGACAGAACACGTCATTTATTCCGTACTCTGAAATCACGAGTTCGATTGTGTTGAGTTATTTTGGCATAATTTAATGTAATGGAGTCTATTTTTGCTAGATTTGGTACACAAGAGTAGAGAATCAGAAGTGGTTTATTAGTCAAGTATGTGTTTCGTCGTTCTGAAAAAATAAATAAAAATGCGGTGGTGAAGGTAAAGTAGAATAAAAGGGGTCAGATCTGATCTTGGCTGTCTGTCAATCAAGCAAATATCAAGCAAAACAGAAGACTCACTGCTCTCTTTAATTGCTTCTAATAAACCAAGATCTAAAATAGCGATAATAATTACAATAACAGAGCAAGAGTGAGGATGATACGTGCAAAGGATGAGCTGCCACACATTAGGTGGTTACTTCATAGGCACAGTAGAGAACAGTAGGAGACCACAGCGGTCTAATTAAAAAAGAAGACTCTCGGTGTGTTTTAATAAGTTAATGCTGGAAAAACATCAACATATCTAACAACAACAGAATAACCAGCAGTATAAATTTGTAGTCTTCGTATGAATAAAAACTAAGAGAGAAGTATGATTACGTTAAAGCTTTCGATTTCTCGCCCCTTCACTTAATATAATGGAAGAAAAGTCATCCTAAATTAGAAAGACAAAGAAGGAACATGCAGTGCACAATGGCTTGATGCTAATCAGTTGCACAGGAAATGTATGGGCGTGTGTTAATGTAATCATGTTCTTGCGGTCTGAGACATGCATCCATCCATACATTATCTACACCCCTTGACATGTGCAATGTACTTCGCCCTGACACGCACACAATTAATAACCCTCCAAAACAATGGCACGTCGTGGCGCGTTACGTCACCGAGTCTGGGGTTGCGGCTTGCTTTGTTGAAGCCGTGCTCCAGCAAATCATCGTTTCGATCCATCGGGGGGGTTGGGGTATGCGAGGGCTGCCTGCGTGAGAAGAAACCAGGATTTACCCTTTTGCGAGCTGTCAACGGACAATTCCTGGCTGTCAGGGGGTACTGCAGGTTTATGTAGGCCAGGAGATGCAGACTGGCGGGTACAATGGAGAGCACTTAGCACCACCCTTCTAAAATCGGTCATAAATACTGCACGGTAACGCTTTGTCTTTCCTGCTGCACCAAACCTACCCACGCTTACATGACAGCTGGGCTCTGGCGATGTACGCACCGGTTCCACAGCTCACACACACCCTCACACTCTTCATATACTCCGATGTATTGTTGTTAATGTTTAAATGCTTTCACTGCCGCCTCCGCAAAACAGTAGGAGTCGTCTTCGTCCCTCCTCCGAGCTTTGTAGATGTGGAGAAAAAGGCGTGTGCGCTGTAGTTTATTTGGAAATGTAAATTGGCATGTAATTGAGCAGCCAGCACAGACATACAAATTTGACATGGAACCGCAGCGTTAACAGACATTTATCTAGTTTGCACAGCTGACAGCCTAAAGCTTTGCATATAAATCTCTACAGTGGAAGAGATGATGTTGTGCTAAGCTCTTTAAGGTCACTCCATTTTAAATAGCCAAGCAGGTGATACACTCAACAGACACACCTGATTAAAAACTTAAACCTCTCCGTGGGAGCTGTTGCTTCCTTAGAAAAGAGGAACTTCGGGGAAAAAAGTCTGTTTTGACAGGTGCGTGTCGGGCAGGATTGCGTTTTAACATGAATCTGTGACAGAGAAAGTTCAAAGCTGTCCGTCTTTCCACCTCCTTATTTGGATGAAAACTAACAACCTTGATTTGCATAGCACCTTTGATTTAACACAGATGAGTGCGCAGGAGAAAGCAACAGCCGCTTTGCTGAGATTAGAGGAGACTATTTGTCACATTAGTTAGAATTACCTGTGTTGGTGTCACTGTGGGAATAGGAGCCAAGGGCGGAGGAAAGAAAGAAAGAAAGAAAGAAAGAAAGAAAGAAGGAAAGAAAGAAAGAAAGAAAGAAAGAAAGAAAGAAAGAAAGAAAGGACTGTTCGGAGTACCTGAGTAATAAAGAAAAAATGGAAGAACAAACCTGGTTGTGGCCTCATCCAGTGTTCTCTCACCTTCTCCTGCTGCTTGTAAGTGTGGTGGCCTATTGTGAGCCACGGGAGAGAGGAAATGCTCCCCTCACTGCTGCTTCCTCCTTCCTGGAAGCTGGATGTGTGTTTTCCACACGTTGGGCTGAAACTCTCCTCCCCTCAGCATGCTGGCTGGAAGGATGCGTACTATGACAGCTGGAGGTCTGTTACCGTGAGGGAGGAGTGTAGAGATAGATAAACTGCCAACTGATGTCTGCTCGGTAGATACAGGCACTGGAGCGAAAAGAGCGAAGGAACAGAGGAATGAAGGGGTGTACGAAGGGGAAGAGAGGAATGAAGGCTAGTACGGAGGGGAAGAGAGGAATGAAGTGGAGTACGAAGGGGAAGAGAGGAATGAGGGGGAGTATGAAGTGTATGGAGGAATGAAGGGCAGTACAGAGGGAAACGGGAGAGAATGAAGAGAGAAAAGAAAGGTAGTACGAAGTAGAACAGAGGAATGAAGGGGTGTACAAAGTGTACGGATGGAGGCGGGAGAGAATGAAATGGAGTACGAAAGGAAACAGGAAAGAAAGGTAGCACTAAGTAGAACAGTAATGAAGGGATGTACATAGGGAAAGAGAGGAATGAAGGGATGTATGAAAAGTACGAAGGAAAACAGATCAAAAAATGGCGTGTGTGAAGGAAAGCAGAGGCATGAAAGGGTCTACAAAGTGTGTGAAGAGAAACCAGAGTGAAGGGGTGTACGAAGGAAAACACAGGAAGGAAGGGGAGTACGAAGTGTGCGAAGGGAAACGTGTTTGCCATATATCTTCTGGAATGGCAGTATAACCTCTGTCTGTCCCTCTTGATTAGCTGTCTTATCTCACACCGTACCAAAAGCATAGAGGTCACATCATCGTAAATCCTGCATGTAAACAAAATGAAGGGCAGGAGAGAGAGAGAGAGAGAAAGAGAGAGAGAGAGAGAGAGAGTGAGTGAGTGGGGGCGGGGGGTAGATTATCATCCTCACAAGCTCAGATGTCTGTTTCCTTCTTTGGCTACTGGTTTGTGCACAGACGTTCGAAGGGCACTCACAAGAGTGCATTACCACAGCCAAAGAAGGCTCCACAAGATGTGTTTCTAATAATAATTTGAAATGAATAAACCGACCGAAGGAGACCAACATAGCTACAATAATCCAATCTACTGCATCTCTGTAACTCTTAACCTGAAACACAGGTAAATAAATTGCTTATTGAGTTCTCTTTAAGTAAAACTGTTCAGGGATTACCTCCGTTTAATTAGCTTTTTTTTTCTTTTTTTTTTTTTTTTTTTTAGATGAAATCTCAGATCCAACTTTTTCCTGCACAAGGTTTTGTTTACCAACACTTATTATCACATATTCTGGCTCAGACTGGATCGTGTGAGTTGCAGGTGTTCTAATTTGTTGCTGGATGTTGTAAATAAAAACTAAGCAGATTTCCTGTACGCTTCTACACTCGAGCTTCCTCTTTTGATTATTATTTTTTTTGTATCTTCTTCCACTCTTTTTCTCCCTTCTATCATTTATTCCCTTTTTTTTTTATCTCTTTCATTTCCATAACTCCATAACCATGCCTCGCCATGCTCCGCGGATTGCAGTGTTCTACTTATTTGGGCGAAAAATTGGAGTCACACACTCCCTCTTATCCAAATATAAGTACATGGCAGGCCTGTGCATTTAGTTGTCAGTCGAAGCTACAAGTGTTTGCTTATCGGCGTGTCATAGGTGTTGATGAGAAAATGACTGTAACCTCTATTCTGGTACGAGCCTTCTGGAACAACTCCGCGCCCCATCAATCCCACCTCCGTCAGCCTGACAGGGTCGTAATAACACAAATTGTTGTGACTTTCAAATGCAAAACGGAGCTAAATTAGTAGTCAGCTCACCTCTTGCGCCATTGTTACACTCACACACAAAAAAAAAAAAAAAAAAAAGAAAAAAAAAAAAAATCAGAGAAGGTGGCGTTATGAATAATAAAATTTACCTCCACGGTTACAGCATATTTTCCAATAAAGATTTCAAAGTTTAAGCTAATACGTATTTATGTACTAGGGGAGCACAGTACACATTTTTTGACAGCCCATTATGGGTGACACGGCTAAATAGAGCAATTTGAGCGTGTACTCGCTTTGACAAATTGCTGTATTTTTTACTTACGTTTATTTTATTATAACCAGTATTTAACCGCTGGGCCATCTGGCACACAACATGCACACAAACACATGTTTTAGACTCGCATTTTACAGTCGCCCTCTAATATTACAGTTTTACCCTGTTGGCAACCGTACAGCTCCACTAAAATGTTTGATGCTTCGATGCCTTGCTCAACTGCACTTTGATGCTAGCTGCTGAGGTTAATAGTGATATTCACACAGATTTCTTTAGCTGGCAACCTTTCAGTCAGAATGCTGTTTTTTTTTTTTGGCCTTGGGCTACTACTGGTGTCAAGTGTGCATAATCTAGGAACATATCAAAGCGTGTTTTATTTGAGAAATGTGTCAGTTGGTTGAGTCAGGATGTCTGGGTACAGATTAAGTAACCAAAGTAATTAATTTACATATGAGTGATACATTTGCACTGTTTCGCTCACCCCGCTGCCTACACAGAAAACGCTGACGGCAAACCGAGACCGATGCAATGTCATCGAGAAGCTACAGTACATCCGAGGCTGTGTGTTCGCTACACGTTGGATAAAAAAAAAGGCAGATTTAATGAGCAATACTCAAAATGCTTTAGGGATCTGTATTTTTGTATTCTCAAAGTGGATCAAAATTCACCCAGTCTCTATAACATCTTACCACATATTCTCTTTAGATTTTATAGTTGTACGACGTGTGATTGTAAACATCTTTTTGTATGGTGTTCTATTTGTAAATTAAGTTTAGAAGAATCTGCTAGATTTTCCTGGCAACACATGAAGCGTTGCGTAGCGAGAAAAAAGAGAAAAAGTTTCTGGGAAAATTTGTTTGGTTTTGGAGCGATTTAACTCCTTTACTCGTTCTTCGAGTTTGTCACTGTTATTTCACTCTTTCAGCGGATATTTGATCACAAACCACAGAAAGTAAACTTAAAATGTGGAATAAATGTGAAATCATCGTGGAAACATAAGGTAATAATGACCAAAATGTTTTTTCATAAAGGTTTGGATTTTATGCTTGCATCATAATGAATTTTTGTATTTTCACCACAGATTTCAAGATTTGATATATTCTCGAACAGTATTTTGTATTTCATCATGTCATCTATGATAGGCTTAATTATATCAAAACATACTCTCATGTAGCTTTGCCTCTCCCTGCTTCCATTTTAGGTTGGTGACAGCAGCACAACAACAACAACAACAACATCAACGTTGTGTTCACGACACAGTGGTGGTCGCGAGGATGCCAAAGCAGTCTCCAGGAGCGGCGCTGACGGCTCGTGGCGCCCTGACGTGGTCGTATGTTGCAGCCTTTAGTCCGCTGCTCCACGTCGCCACAGCGTGCATCTGTTATTTAGCGTTTTTGTGATTTGATTCCTGGGATCTCTTTGCTTCTTTTCTTCTTTCTCTCTTCTGTTGCCTTTCTTCCTTTTTTGTCGACTTGCTCCTTTTTAAGGGCCAGTAAACATAAATCAGTGAACTTGAACTTCAAAAACCCACAGCCCCCAGCAGTTTGTAAGTGTTTCCTTTATCATTCTTGAAATAACCTGTGAGCAGTTACTACCCAGACCCAGCCCAAAGGCTGTCCGTGGGTTATTTTATCAGTGATGGCTATCATAAACTCACTCCTGCACAACAGGCCTGTGGTTTCTAATGTTACTGCAACAAAGGTCCGCTCCATATATCTAAATATAAACATCGTATATATTACTGCAGCGTCTCATATAACAAGGACAGATTGAATAAGGAGCACGTCTTATGTAATATATCTGATTTTAATTTGGATTATTCTACATTTTAGCTGTTTTTTTGTTGTTTTTTTTTTTTTAAATTCAAAATGAAAACTAATGCATTTGCCATTAAAAAGAAAAATTAAGAGTCATCCATGCAAAACGCAGAATCGTACTCGCTCGCTGCGTTTTGCTAAAGATGTGCTGAATCGTCAGTAAACGTCCTGCTCGGGGTTTTTATTTGTTCATTTGTTGCCGTGTCGGAAATGGGCGAAGATGCTTAATTTAGCCCGTAAGAACGAGTCATAACTCACTGGTGACCACGCCGGTAATGAGGTTGGAGGTGAGGGTCTATTGCAATCATTGCCGGGTTGATGCATTCCTTTAACGGCAGCAATGACTCCATTTGAGAAATTCCCAGCAGAACAATGTCCCATTTTACAAAGCTAAAACAGAATGTGAATGGTCCCACAAACATGATAATCTCCACATGCTGCTGCATCTGCACTCAGTCGATCATATTCAATAAGCCATAGAGGACCGGTAGCTCTTTTTGGCACTTTCATTACCTTTGAGCATCTCTGTCTGAGAGCTGAATCAGATCTGAGAGGAAAGTGTGCTTCGAGCCAGTCTTAAAAGACCAATTTTTAATTCATATTCTACGTGTTACATGTTCATCTGATGTGCCAGAGGTATTAAGAGGAACACTCGTACAAATTTAGAGATAGTTGGACAGCAGCTGGACTTGCAGTGGAATGAGATGTTTAATGGAAACCTTCCCACTGCTATTTCAAATAAAATTCCCCTAGGCTAAACTGTTTGCCCTTCAGTGAGTGCCCTGCTGAAATATGTAAAACCTGGTGCTAATGTGGGTAAATATATGCGATAAAGGTCACATAAGCCTCCTGCAGGTGAATCTAATTGCAAAAGAATATAAATTAATGGGAACACAAAACTGACTTCTGCACTTCTTTTTTTTTTTTTTTTTGCTCTTTTACCATCTTGTGCATTTTTAAACATATTTCTTATTTGTTGTTTTGTTGTTTTCACGTCTGTTCACGCTCAAACCTTTAAAACTAATCTGTTTCCTTGTATTTCTATACTGAAATGTAAAAATTTGCTGCTGTGACACGACGGAGCGCGGAGAAGCCGCATAAATTACACGATGTCACCTGCTGGGAGATGACAACAAACGTCTAAAATTGGTATATAAAGCCTGATATGAGAAATGAAAACATACAGATGCAAATATCCACACTCGCTACGTCGCCTTTGTTCATCCTGACACTTTTTGGTTGCGGCGCAGTGTGCCACAGTTCCTCTGATGATATATGGAGAGCAAAACAAACACATGTATACTGTGACTGTCTCTGGATTAATTAATTGATAGGAAGCACACGGTGAGGGAGGAACTCTTTTGACTAATTGTATTTGGACACACGTGTGTACACGAACACACCAACACACCATTTGGAGAGGGAGACGTGCTTTTGCTGACATTAACAACAGTTGTTACCCCAGCTTTAAATGAATTGGAACTGTAATGATTAAATCTATCTATCTATCTATCTATCTATCTATCTATCTATCTGTCTGTCTGTCTGTCTGTCTGTCTGTCTATCTATCTATCATCATCATCATCATCATCATCATCTGTCTGTCTGTCTGTCTGTCTGTCTGTCTGTCTGTCTATCATCATCATCATCATCATCATCATCTATCTATCTATCTATCTATCTATCTATCTATCTATCATCATCATCATCATCATCATCATCATCATCATCATCTATCTATCTATCTATCTATCTATCTATCTATCTATCTATCTACCTATCTATCTATCTATCTATCTATCTATCTATATCTATCATTGTCTGTCTGTCTGTCTGTCTGTCTGTCTGTCTATCTATCTATGTATCCCTCTCTCTCTCCCTCTGTATATACTGTGTATATATATATATATATATATATATATATTTATGTATCACTATGCATTTTGATAGCTTTTTAATCTGATGTCTTTTT
>OMNV01027943.1:0-13868 GCA_900303265.1 Brotula barbata | reverse complement strand
CCTTTCCTTTCCTTTCCCTTTGTTTCCTCTCTTCTCCTCTCCTTTCCTTTCTCTCCTCTCCTTTCCCTTTGTTTCCTCTCCTCTCCTTTCCTTTCCCTTTGTTTCCTCTCCTCTCCTCTCCTTTCCTTTCCTTTCCCTTTGTTTCCTCTCCTCTCCTCTCCTTTCATTTCCTTTCCCTTTGTTTCCTCTCCTCTCCTCTCCTTTCCTTTCCTCTCCTCTCCTCTCCTCTCCTTTCCTTTCCTCTCCTCTCCTTTCCTTTCCCTTTGTTTCCTCTCCTCTCCTCTCCTTTCATTTCCTTTCCCTTTGTTTCCTCTCCTCTCCTCTCCTTTCCTTTCCTCTCCTTTCCTTTCCCTTTGTTTCCTCTCCTCTCCTCTCCTTCCAATTCATTTTGATAGATTATTCGCTCATTCTCCTCCTGTGCTCAGTGAATAATAAACAGATCTCCTCGGCTCGCTCCCGTTCACGTTTTCCTCACACACAACTGCAATCTAGATTATGGTACATTCATGTATTGACTCATTTGATTGCGTATCCATTCCTTCTTGTCTTTCACACTTGCAGTATGTAAAAACCTTCTATAGTGTGTGTACGCTCTCGCTGTTTGGAAAGCGATACAGACAGAACGATACATCAGCATTGTGATTTTGTGGGTACATTTAGTCTGAGCGTGTCAGACGACTGGCTGGAACACTAAAGCAGGCTGGATGAAAGATAAATGTTCAAGTTTATTTTAAAGAGAATGAAAACGGGGCTAAGCTGAGCTGGATCAGGAGCGGGCGAAGGATCGGTAACGGGAAGGCAGTCCGAGGGGCAACCGGATCCGGTGATTTCGGCGAGAGGCGAAGTCTGTAAAACAGTCAGGGTTCGAAGCACAACGATCTGTCCAATCCAGGCTGAAGCACGGGAGGGTACAGGGAATAATCTGGTAGTACAGGCAAAGTCTTTACTCAACGGAGTTCAGGTAGCAGGTAGTGGCAGGTAAGGAGTGAACGTAACATCATAAACTGATAAGTCATTTTGAATTCACCCTTCAGAGAATGATTCTTTAGCAGTGCCATTTCTCGAAAGTTATGCACGCCAAACAGATGGATGGATGGATAGATGATGGATAGATGGATGGATGTATAGATGATAAATGTATGACGGATGGATGGATAGATTCATGGATGTTGGATGGATGGATGATAGATGGATAGATATATACGTAGATGGATAGATGATGGATGGATAGATGGATGGATGTATAGATGATAAATGTATGACGGATGGATGAGATAGGATGTTGGATGGATGGATGATAGATATATAGATGGATAGATGATGGATGGATGGATGGATGGATGATAGATTGGTGTTTTCTATTCTGTTTAATGATTCCACCACTTTTGTATTTTTTGTGGTAATGTGGTTACATTAAAGGGACATTTTGTATTTATATTCTATTTATTACTTGCACTTTCGTACTATATATGCAGCATTGTGTCTGATCATTGATATTTATGCGATGTCTGTTTATATATGCCTGTGATTATAAGTCAGCTTACCAGCAGAAGTGCTTAATTGAAGGCTTTTAGCGGCTTTAATATTCCATGGATCTATTAGGGATCCGCAGATGATTTCCCCCAGAATGCTCGGAGTTAGAGAATCAACAAAAACAATGTCAGTGACCTCTTTTGAACATAATCTTCCCGAGGAATCATTAATTTTTAAAATTGCTGGAATTATGCATAAAAAGTATCCCTTTCATTAGAGGATTTCTTCAGCCACATCTAATGAACAATTTAACACGTAAAGCACTTTGAGCAGCCTTCATGGAGCCCATAAGCAGACGGTATATTCCTGCATATTACCCATTTATGCTCAGAGAGGCCATGTTTGGATGACACGACGTGCTCAGGCGTCTGGCAGGCAGTCATCTTTAAAATGTCCTCATTAATAAAGAAAAGGTCTGCTGCCATGTGTGCATCCTGAGAGGAACGGTGAATCTTTCAGCCGTCAGCCTATTGGTGTAAGAGTCACCACGCATCAGGATTCTCACACAGAAATAACTCATGCGTTCACCTTTTACACCCACCAGGACATGTACCTGTGTATTAAGCCGAACTTCGCCGTGGCCTCTTGAGTTATGAGGCCATAAAAAGCAGACAGTTTGTGTTTCTGCGTCACATCAAACATTCTGCACGACAAGACACCCCGGAAAAGTTATGTATTAGTGGTTTCTCCGTCGTGGGCTGGAAAATGTGCAGCGTCTTCATCAGCTGACTGAAAGGGGCCCAAAGGCTGAAACGTCCAGCAGCAAACGTAACACGTAACAGCAGGTCGCCCTACTTAGCATGAAGGCTAACGCTAAGACAGCGTATCCTGATCGGCTGATTTGAAGCCTCTGTCTGAGCTCCTGCTGACAAAAGCTGAAAGATCCTGCCGAGTGTGTGTGTGTGTGTGTCTGTGTGTGTGTGCGTGGGCGTGCTGAGTCGTATGCTCCTTTGTGCTGCTGTTTGTGGCTCGTTTTATTACGGCGGCGTTGGTTTGCTGTGATTCAACGCTCATGTCAGTGTTATAGGGTGTGATTTATCTTGCTGTCATTGCTCTTACATAATAAAAAAAACGACGACGTCCACAGACATCTCCAAGATGATCACATCTATTTTATATATTTATAGAATATAATATATTCATATGTTTATGTATTTCATCATTTAACGTGCATGCGGGTCTTGTGCGTGGGGTGTGAACACTGCTGAGAAGTGTGTATTTGCACGTGAAACCCCCGAGCTGCGCTGCGCTGTGGGAGTATGCCGGAGCCTTTACTCAGGTCTGACTGAACGTCATCATAGATTGATGAGATCACTGAGCACTGAACTTGCGCTTCGCCTTGTCGTGGTTCATGGGTCGGTGTCGTTCCTCCTCGAATCTTCGCGAGAGGAGTATTGGTCTAAAATAATAATGATCGCTATAAAGACAGAAAGAAGGGTACTTTAGTGATCCCCGCAGGGAAATTAACTCTCTGCATTCCTCACATCCTCAATGAGGAGCAGTGGGCAGACGACACATGCACATGCAATCAAACACACACACTCACACACACACACACACACACACAACAGCGCCCGACCTACTCCAGGTCTTCTACCTTTGCCTTGGTCGGGGACAACAGCAGGAGTGATTAACCTAACGTACATGTTTTTGAGGGTGGGGCAAACCGGAGCACCCGGAGGAAACCCACGCAGACAGGGGGAGAACATGAAAACAGAGAAAGGTGGACCTTCATGCTGTGAGGCAGTGCTAACCACAACGCCACCATACCGCCCAACGATAAACAACGATAACGTGTTTAGAACGATGAAGTGGAGCTCCAGGCTCCATGAAATGAATACCACAACCCAGACTGTCCACTGGGTGGTGATAGAGGGAAAATTGAGGGGGGTAGTTACTATACTTACCCAGAGGAGGTGCCTGCCAGGAGATGAGGAGAACTTCACCAATACAGGTCGCTGTTACACAACAACTCATATAAACAGACAAAACACAGAAAGTTTTTTCCTTTTGACTGTGAAGTTATGATACAAATGGAAAAATGTTTCCGTTTTCATTCTCGACGTGCCATGTGCCGTGTTTGTTAGATATCAGTACTCGCAGGGCGGGGCGATGAAACTCGTCTGTATAGTACGGGGATACAGCATGATGCTATAGTGCCTCAAAAACAAATAGCCCAAATCTAATCCACTCCTAGAGCCACAGCACTCATCAGATCAGGTACAACAGTCCAGGCAAAAAGTTTTCTCGTCAGGTTTGAGTTGTGGTGATTTGGACTCTTGTGGTCTTCTTCAGACAAAGAGAAACCTTTGTCTTTTCTGCCTGTGAATCCGGCTCCTGATCACAATCTGTGCAACCAGCTGTAAGATCAGAGCCAATAATGGTCTGGGGGGAGGGATCAGAAGTTCAAAAGACAGACAAACACTTCTTAGGATGTGATTACAAGCCTTGTCTTTCATCGTTTTGTCTCCCATCTTTGGAAGTATACCTGAGCCTTTTTTTTACAACAGTTCAGGATCTTAAGAACATTATATTAGGATGTTTCGATCGATAATAGGCCGCTGAATTGAAGAATGGAGGCTTGTGGTTCAAAAGTTAGAAGTTTAGTTTTATACAGGATCTCCTCAGAACAACAAATATTTCGAAAACTTAAAATAAAAAAAAGACATAGGTCGTCAGGTGTAAACTTGTTGAAAATTTTGTAAATTATCGCTTGAAGTACCAAAGAACCTTTGTGGTTTACGGTGGTTTGATCCGTCAGGTACGCTCTCTTTTTTTTTTTATCTCATTATTGACCTCAGCTGCACACCAGACAGCTGGAAAAAGGCTTTTTTTGAGGAAAGATATCTCAAACATGTCACAAAAAAACAGTTTGTTTGTTTTAAAACACAAATCTGGCAAATCGAATGTGGCAATGAAACACGGGATAAAAAGACTAAAAGCTAAACCGAGATAAATAGAAACAATAAAATAACAAACAGATACCATGAATTGAACAATAAAACTAAGAGAATGGGACAGTAAACAGGTCAGAATGATGGAAATGTTAAAATATAAAACAGACTGATAAAACTGGTTTAGTCCCTCTGTCACGCTGAGGTCATTTATTCCAGAGCTTCAGGACCAAAGCTGTAAAATCTGCTGCGTTCCTTTGACTTTAGCTGAGGGGAAACAGCTCAAAGACTTTGGTTAGAGGATCGTACGCACTGAAGGTGCAGTAAAGATTAAGGAGCTCTCAGGAAATTCAGGGGCACTGCCGTTTAGCCGGCGCAGTGATGAAAATCAATAAGATAATCCCAGTCGAGTCAGTGCATAAAATATATACGGAGTATCCAGAGGTGAAAAAAACCAAAGGCCATGCCCGGATTTCCACCGTCTCAGAGGAACTAAAGATCTAAACCCTGGCACCTCACCAAATCTGACCAAATCCAACACCCCAGAAATAGTCCCTTTACTTCAAAATGTGTACCAGCACTACCACATACAGTCCTGGTCTAAAGTCTTGGTACCCCCATCAGACCTGGTGTTTGGTGGTCTTTTTCCCAGCAGTCACTCTGAGAGTAAATAGTGATGAAAGTAGGACAAATCCAGATGTTATCAATGACATTACTTAGGGCTCCATTCCATTTAGGTTAAAGAGAGCCTGCTTCCAAAGGAGGTCCCACTAAATCCTGGACCCTTTAGCCTGTAGACGCTGTTCTTGTCTGATTTTTAATCCTGCAGACACATTTCCTGTATTTTCTGGTTGGATTCTAATAAAGAGATAGATAGCACTGATAAAACAACAAATCTAATGGGGGACTAAGACATATGCACAGTACTGTATGTATTTGTAGTAAATATGATAATCAAATACATGCATAAAATAATTGTCAATATGAGATAAAGCTCAAAGCATCGCCTATCTCGGAGGGATGTTTTCACTTGGAATGATGCTTTGATTTTTACTTTGGCTGTGTGGAAAGTGACCGTTTATCGATTAATAACAGATTTCAGTTTTCACCCATTCTTCTCTAAGCTCTCCATTTGTTCTTTCTTCCGCCTAGACGTGCTTATTTGGCAGAGCAGACATTTTGAATATAGCAGTCTTCTTCCTTTCACTTCCCACGTCCCGTCGTGAGTTGTAGCCTATAGGAAGCCACCCGTCGGCCATATTTCATGTCAGTCACGTTACAGTTATGGGCCTATCCATCAGGCAGCAGTCACAGGAAGGAGGAGGGACAAACGAGACGACTCTGACATTTAATGGATCCACTTTTTTAAAAACTGACACACAATCTAGCAGCTGGTGCGACGGACGTATTGGAGCAGCCCGTGGATCAGGTCCCCTGCAATAAAGAAAAGTGTAGGTTTCGGCTGTTTTGGATTGCTGAGTTGTTGTAGTCATGAGCACGGAAGAGGAGAGGTGACATTCTTCATTAATTCAAATAACAGTAAGCCGCGGCCACGCAGCAGTAATGCCATCTGGTACAGGTTGGAAACGCGATACGGGCTGCTCCCGATCCCGGAGCAGGCTTTCAGATGCGCTTCCTGTCCATTACAGTGATAAAATGAATGGACTCCTCCGGCTCAGAAAATCGCCCTGCTTTGATCCTGTGTTTAAGGCGGTGCGGTCTAATAATAAACAAAGTGACTCATTCAAGCCGACGCACAGACTCCTTGTACCATTAGGGGTGGAATCTAGTCAACTCTGGCCTTCCGGAAGTCTTGGTGTCGAATAAATCTGGGTGAATCTTTGTAATGTGATCGCCACCATATTTAGAAGACAGAGAGTATTTTGTAAAAAGGGGTTACTAGAGGGCCTTTCCTACATGATATACTCGTTTATTAATGAGTTACTAATACTTAAAATCATCCTGAACTGTTTCGGTGTTGATGTCCGTGTGGGATTAATGACTTCACCGTAACCATGTGCATCACTGGTCGTTTGTATCAAAATAACTCCGCCAATGCACATGATGATGGTTGGTGCTTAAATGATAATACCACAAGATAATAATAACTCGTGACCACACAGGATGTCACCTCTCCTAAAACGATGTCCAGACTAAATCAGCAAAATGATGAAACCCTTTTATTGTCAAAAAAATTGATTAAAAGTCCACTAAAAACAGCCAAAACGCTCGGTTGTACCCGACAGGCACGTCCAGTAAACCTGAGGCAGGAAGGGGAAAGAATGATGTCATTTTCACCGCTTATTTAATCTGACTTGAGTAAAAAGTTTAGTACTGATTGTCGATTGCACAAAACTCCAATACTCAATAATGCGATGGAAACAGATGTGTTTTCATATTAATCCGGCTCAGCGTGGACATGGTCTAGGTCTTGAACAGAGATGAGCTGATAGGCACTTTATTGTCGTCAGGCCACGTTTTTAAGCCGGTACCATCCATAGAAGTCCTGATCCATTTCGATCCGTTGTTTCCTGTAAACCGATCAGCTCGGGGCTCCAGCAGCTGTCAGAAATGTTTTATTGCGCTCTGTTAAAACAATGGAGCCACTTCCTAATGCATCGCTTAGAGATTCGTAAAACCGCTGAGCAGCACTAAATAAACAGCAGCCGATTCATTATTAATGAGCCACGTGTGTGTTTGTGTGTGTGTGTGTGTGTGTCAGCCTGCGACGTGAGCGAAGTCACTTTGGGTTCAAAATGTCATTCTGCTTCCACTTCGATGAGGTTTTTCAGGTGTAGCACCGCCTGAAAGAGCAAAACATTTGGACATCGTTGTTTTGTTGAATAATGGGGAGAGGCTGAGCACGGACGATACAGAAAACACTCGAGGACAGCAAATCAATCCAGGGGAGTCTGTCCTCTAATACACAGGTGTACACGTGTCATTGTGCAGCTTCAAACCCTCGCCGCAGCATTATCGTGCACACTGAGTTAAACGGGATTTGGGCACAACTGTAGGAGGATCAATGGGGCAAAGACCCTGAACGTTGGAGCAGAATTAGTGTTTTAAGATACTCACTATCGGATTGGGATAAGGTCATTCCTGTAGGATTACATATAAAGAATTAGTAAAATATGAATGACTGCTTTGACCAAAACAAACAAACCAAAGAACAACAATTAATGACCAAGGAGACTTCGTAGGCTCCAAACCCAGACTGTCCGCTGAGACGCGCTGTGGCACTGGAACTCGAACCTTCACCAATAAAGGTCGCGTTCACGCAAAAAGTGAAACACAAAACGGCAAAGGGAAACGTGTCGCGGTTTGGACGTGAAGGCTGTTTGGACGTGAAGGCTGTTTGAGCGTGAAGCTGAAATGAATGCGTGTTGTTGTTTTTCGTTTTTCGTTTGTTTTCAGTCTCTGCTGAATGGAAACATAGTGAACAATCTTTACTGAATGTTCCAGACATATTACTGTGGGACTGCTGGATCGTAGCTAGCATTGAAATATAGGAAGTAATCTGCGCCGTGTGGACAGAGTAAACGTAGCATTTTACCCTCCGTGCAGTGCAGCACTCTTTGTATATTCTCATACGTTATCTCTCATGATGTAGCGGAAACAGGAGCAGCGCATTAGCCAGGCAGCCAATTCTCCCGCTGAGGCTTCACCGGACTCATCAACACCTCAGCCAAACAAAAGCTGTGCCCCTCCTCTTTCTCCTGATCCATCCTGCCTCCATCTTTCCTCAGACATTCACTCTGAAGGTCAGACGCAGGCTCCTTTCCTCCTGTCAGGGGCTTTCTCACTGCTGCTCTTCCTTTCCAGCAGACATGCTGAGGCTAGGAAGCTTAGCTAAACAAGCAAGTGCACTCTATTTTTACCGGCGCCACATGCAGCAAACAATATGCAGCCTACTGTCAAAGGCAATGAGCGCACACGCTGCCAAGGCTCCCAGGTTGCTAAAAAGTGGAAAATCCTGTTTAATGGAGGTGTTGTGAATCTGACAGAGGGTTTCTGTAAACCCTGAACTCTGCAGCACCACCAAGATCTCGTGTCGTATGAAAACTAATTAAGTAAATAGCGGTGGCGTGTTTTGGGAAGTGTAGCGATCAGGCCGTGATTAAAGCGTCGGTGGTTGAATTCTGTGGCCCTCCATGTTAAAGGGTTCCACAGCAAGACCTCAAACCCATAATTGCTCCACGGCCAGCGATGCCTTGCATGGTTACCTCGCCCATTAGTGTGTGTGAGTGTGTGACTTGTTAGCGGCTTTGGATTTAAGCGTCTGTCAAACGCATAAACGTAACGTAGCTAAATGGCTGGCACGCTCACCCCGTGCGCACGTACGTTAGCGTCTCCGTGGCGCCAATGACGACTTACAGCTCCTTACAGCGTCGGACTCATTCAGTAAATCTCTACACACAGGGCTCTCGTCTATAATTGTAACTCCTTACAAAAGCGTACGCACATGTATGAGATTGATTTCCACTCCCACACTCAGTCATAAATGGACATAATCAACTGTGTCTGGAGCTCTAAATTAAACCTGGAGCCACTTCAGGACGGAGCTCTGGGAGGATTCAGCTTTTGGAAGGAGGAAGTGAAGCGCGATCCATCAGTCCGTATCGCCGCCAGAAAACCTGAGCCATCCTTCAACACTTTTTGTCTTCTTGTTGTAGTGGCAAAGTCCTCCAACAATACACACCATACGCGTGTGAAAGATTACTCACACCAGTGGATATTTATAGGAGGGAGTGACACAAATTCATCACACGCACAGTTCATCCATACATCAGTCATCATCGTTAAACACGGAGCCTACTGGGTCTGTGTTTGTGTGTTACAGAAACCGATGATGGAAGCATAGAAGAATAACTACAGGAAAAACAAAAGAAATCAAGACTAAAATTGTATATCGAATTTTGAGGTGGACAAGATCATTGTTTAATTTTTTTTTTTTTTTTTTAATTTAAACCATAGACAACCATTCGGATTGCTTGTCCTGTGTTAACACTCAGTTATCACTAGGTGGTATCAGATCCTTGTAACTTTTGTGATAATTGTCTATTTTTTTATTTTTTTTAATATATTTGTAGTATATATACATTATACAATTTATGTACCTGCTAAGTTAAGAATTCTTTAAGTCTGTTGCATTTTGAAAGCAAACGTTTTGTTCCATTCCATCGTACTTGTATATCTCTTTTTTGTGTGCAGAACTAATTGTAAATCAAATCATAAAGCCTTCAAGCCACAGCACTGACTACCATTGGATCGGGTCACTCTGATCTGGATGCGGTGATCATAAAGTCACGTTTGTATTTATAAATCATCTCTACTATCGTCTATGAGATGATGAGGATACAGTGATGTACAGTTTGAACAGCTGCAGAGCTCCACCTACAACATCTCCACCATTATTGGTTTCCATTCATATCTCTCAAATATTGAAATATCAATATATGATATATAATTTATGTTATATAAACGGCACACAGAGGTGCCGGTTTTATGTGAAGCCTTGGTGGAGGTTTGAGCTCTGAATATTTTGTTCAGTGGCTCCTGGCTGCTGCCATATTTCCGTGTGAGACATGTTGATTCAGTGCGTTCCTTTCATGCTTGTCTCCTGTCCAAGTAGCAACTATTCATCTATAGTACCGTACTCATTTCGCAGTCCTTCAACCTTCCTTCTCTATTGATTACACAAAAGAACTACAACCTTGTAGCAGCGAGTGAGTGTTTAGAAATCCCTTGGACTACTGGAACATATTGACACTCAACTTCTGCGTCAGTGTTTATCGAATATGTGCTGTTTAAGTGAGACATATTCTGCTTTTTGTTATTCTCCATAATTCAAACAGTGCATACAGGTGGCCCTTGAGGGTACGAATGCGATAAATCCGTGAATAATTAGCCCTCGTGCGTGTTCCCTGTTCCCTTTTTATAGCGATAAATGTGGCAGTTTCCACACGAGAGGTATTAGGATCTCACACAACGTGCAGATGCTTCCCACCAGATGGTACAGCGACTGAAATGGCATCGTGGATTTCCTTTTCTTTCTTCTTGACATCCATTACGGTGGACTCATACCCTTTGGACCCATCAAAAGGGGATTAAGAGTTTATCACTGTGTGATTAAAAACAGCCAAACCTGAGACACAGCGACCCGTACGAGAGCGCCGCGTACAGTAGACGCATTTATGACTTCAGAAACTTTTGGGGTTTTGTTTGTACTCTACAACCTGCGATGCGGTTTTCCGCAGTACGCCGCTAAACTCTCGAAAAATATTCCCATTAAATTATTCATGACTGAACCTCGAATTATCGAAAATCGCAAACGGAAAATCAGAGAGTGACAAGGGATGGAAAAGAGTTAGTGATAAATATGGATCCAGTATGACAAAGCTTCCCAAAAAGGAAGCTGCAGAAATAACGGGCAGAGGCCCACACACAAGACAACACAAGAGCCAAAGGATCAACAAGGAGATGGAAGAGAGGGGAAGGGATGGAACTCAAACACAGGAACAACAAGAGCCCTGTCCATCCGAGGCGGGGGGTTAAATGTCGTTTTCCGCAGACCGACTAAGTACTTAAAGAACAAACCATTTCGGCACAAACATAGTCTGAATTTATATGGAGCATTATCTTGTGTTGATAGCGCCACGACGCCTGACTGCCTGCTTTATCTCCGTCCCCATTTCTTCGCTTGATCTAAGACGCTGGGTTTATTTTAGGTGTTGTCGCTTTGAGCTTAATGAAATCAACCAAACATCACATCTGCAGGCCATGCCTTTCAGACGACGCTCGCATTATGAGTAATTAATCTGAAAGCGCTATTATTAATCCTGCTACTTTTACCTCCCGAGGCCAGGCTGAGTGTCTGTGCAGAATCTTCTCCCGCAAATCCTCCCGAGAACAAACAGCGCGAGCACTTTCCGAGGGGTGTGTGTGGTGTTCCTTAAATACTCAGGACAAAATTGTGAATGTTGAATTGAAAGATTTTTTTTTTTTCTAATTTTACTTTTCGTTCAGTTTGTTTCATGTATCACCTGAAAAATGTTTCTGCTGGCCACACCTGCCAGTGTTTACAAATTCTTGTATTCTTTATTCTGAAAAGAAAAAGACATTTGTTAAATCTGCAAAAGAATAAATGAATACTTGTGACTAGAATATAAAAGAAAGTAACATTTTTTCAGATTATCAAAAAAGATAATCGAGACAAAAAGGCTTTTGAAAAGAAAATCATATTACTTGAATTTCTCGAAATATAATAAAAATAAAAACTTGAGATATCACAGAAGGATTTTGCAGATTATCGCACCGACAAAAATCATTCTTCCTGCCTCATAAGAAGTTGGATTCAATATAATTTTGATGCAATTGTGTACGATTCAATACAAAGAGATGCACTAATACGACCTCTGTAAAACGTTCAACCTGCTGAGCATCATGGTCGTCATGGTCACCGCGGTCTCTACGGTTTTAGACAGAGAGTGATTCTCTCTAAGACAACAGACGGCAATTTTCTTTCCTACAGTCAAATAAAACGTTTGTATCTGCGACATCAGGTTTCCCGTTGCATCCCTGCTCCGGAGGGTGAACCTGGACGACGTTCAGACGGTAGAGATGGACTCTATGTGATGTTGTTGCAGCTGCCAGCAGCACCGCCAGCTCACCGTTTAATACATCATCATCATTAAAGATACAGTTAACAGTGAGCGTGTGTATGTGCGTTAATAGGTAGAGCCACGTGTGACGCCCAGCGTATTAACTCCAAAAGGACGGCACAAGGTTACGCTCACCACTGTTTAACCCTGGCCACCCCGCCCCTCGTGTTGTCTGCACAGCGTTCCTTTCATCGTGTTGAACAACCCCGCAGCCCGTAACGTGATTAATGCGACTCTTTCATTCTCGACAGCTCTCACAGAGATATCAGAGCTGCCGAGGAAGACGCTCATATGCCAGAGAGCCTGACAGTCCAAGTCTACGGCTATAAATCATCCAAACCTCTCTTTGCCCCTCGTACCCGAGCGTGTTCAAATAAAATCACAGTTTCATTTCGACTGACTGTGATAAGTGAGAGAGAATTTCATAATCATAATTCTTCTTGGTCCCGCTGTTCTTCCTGACGAAGCGAGAGAGCGAGAGACGTAGAGAGACACAGAGAGAGAGAGAGAGAGAGAGAGAGCTCCGAGCTCTGGCAGGACAAATCAACCCCTCTTCGACTCAGCTGAATGAACAAAAAAATATGTGGAAGAAATCATAATAAGTAGAAGATAACGTGCTGTAAGCCGATGATCGCGCTGTCTGGGTTCAATCCACCATAATCACCCGAACTGACAATACATTATCCTGCTTAGTATACCACTACTTAGCAAGAGATTAGTACATTTATTTTATACAAATTTATTACTAATTATAAGCTTCCGCTGAGAAAAAAAGGCCCATTGTGCTAGCCTAGCAGCAGCGCTACTAGGCTAGCACAATGGCAGCAGAGTCACGCCTGCCAGCCAGCTATGTAGCAACAGTCTGTAGAGTTAGGACGTGTCCATTAACTCTGAAATGAAACGTAGTGAGTGGGACGATTTTTGGTACTGGGTCTTGTTGAAAACCTCACAAAAAGGTAATGCTAGTTTATTGTTAGCCAGGAGTGCCGGTGGCTCCAGGCGTGGTGATACGAAAAAGTCCAGGTTTGTGAGAAGGTGAACATACAAGACATACAATTTAGAAAATAGCAGAGAAGCTTGTCGCTGTTTATTTCATTTTTGCACTCTAAGGCTAAAATGGAAACAATTTTACAGTCGAAATTTGCTGGAGCAAAAAGCCCTGATCGAGTACACCAAAAAATGTGATAATTGTGACAGTATTTTAAATTTGCCTTAACATTATCTTTATTCAGGATGTGTTGGGTGTATGGATTTATATGGATTTATCTAGAACAAATCCTGATATTGTTGGTATCTCAGGGCTTTAACACAACTTTATAGGTATGGAGCCATTGGTGCTTACCTCAGACCGGACGACCAAAAGAGAGAGAGAGAGAGACTGATGTTCTGTTGTCAGCTTATTGAGCTCATCAGTCAGTCAAAGGAGATGAAAAACGTTCTCCCTGCCGACCCGGCTGAACCCTGGCTCTCCTGCCTGGGAGACGCCACAGGACACACGGGGGAGCCTATAGACAGGTCATCACCCCGAGATGACATCATTTACTTGTGATCTTGACCAAATTATTCTTTGATTTTCTTGAGATTGTGAGGTGGCAAAAGTAACAGCCATACGTACTGACAGTCGTCTTTCTTGGGTGCAAATGAGTGATATGGTACCACTGCGTTTGTACGGAGAAATGTGCAGCCGTTATGGATTTTAATGTTTCAGATGAACCTGTCATCACAAGCACCACCGCCTGATTTTTCGGTGCATACCAGTCAGTCTTGCTTCCAGCTG
>OMNV01027931.1:0-21542 GCA_900303265.1 Brotula barbata | reverse complement strand
TTGATTTTGTACGTAGGTTTTGATTTTGTACTTGAGGTTTGGTTTTATAAGTGAGATTTGGTTTTGTACATATGGTTTGATTTTGTACGTAGGTTTTGATTTTGTACATATGGTTTGATTTTGTACGTGGGATTTGATTTTGTACATATGGTTTGATTTTGTACATATGGTTTGATTTTGTACATGGGGTTTGGTTTTGTACATATGGTTTGATTTTGTACATATGGTTTGGTTTTGTACATATGGTTTGATTTTGTACATATGGTTTGGTTTTATAAGTGAGGTTTGATTTTGTACGTAGGTTTTGGTTTTTTACATATGGTTTGACTGTACATATGGTTTGATTTTGTACATATAGTTTGATTTTGTATATGGGGTTTGATTTTGTACATGGGGTTTGATTTTGTACATGGGGTTTGATTTTGTACATGGGGTTTGATTTTGTACATATGGTTTGATTTTGTACATATGGTTTGATGTTGTACGTGGGGTTTGATGTTGTACGTGGGGTTTGATGTTGTACGTGGGGTTTGATGTTGTGTGTAGGTTTTGAGTTAGCTGCAGCGTGACTTGTACCTAGTACCTGCTGGCTCTGTATAGAAAAATGTTCATGTTGAATGAATCATGAATCTAAATATTTCTTGATTGTAACTGTAAGTCGCGTACTTCTTACATTCCAGCATGACAGACAGACCTTTTGTTAGAACTGTAGCCCCTCCCAGTCTCAGTCTCCGTCAGCTCTGTTGATCTCCAGGAGTCTGCTGAGTCAGTGAAATCTTCCAGACCATTTTTCTAATTTTTTATTTTTATTTTTTCAATTTTAGGTCTGTTGTTATTCAACTTGCCAGTTTAGGAAAGTTTCATATTCCAAAGTTTCGAACTTCCCACCTGGTCGATTTTCTATTCCCTATTTACAGTCAAAGTGTGGACTGTCTTCTTATTGGTGTAACTTAGTGAATGTTCCTGAAATGTAATTCAGTGACAGTGTTGTCATTTCCCTTTTTTTCCCTTTTTTCTTTCTTACGATTTAGTTTGTTTTTTTCTATATGCTCTTTGAACCTAAAACTCAGTAATAATAAGTTTAATGGTAATAATAATAATAATCTCTCTTTTTCCCGTCCTCCTCCCCAGGATTCCAGCGGTCTGTAGCCATCGCAGATTCCAACTACAACTGGTTCTACGGTCCGGAGAGCCAGCTGGTCTTCTTGGACCGCTACGTGATGCGTAACGGCAGTGGAAACTGGCTGGCAGATCTCATTCATCAGAACAGGGTGACCGATGGGCCAGGACAGGTTGGTAAAGGCCAGCGCTGGTGTACCCTCCACACGGAGTTCATCTGGTGAGTTTCTCAGTGTGGTTTCACGTTAGACAAGTGAAAGCTAAATATGGAAGAATACCTAGTCCATCTGTGGATCCGCAAACCCTGTATCAGTCCTCTTATCGTATCCTGTAGGTATGACCCAGGCCTGAGCCCCGAACCTCCGTCAGATTTTGGAAGTGCCCAAATCCACCACTTTGAGGACTGGGGAGTGGTGACGTACGGTAGTACCTTACCTGCAGACACCAACCACTCCTTCCTGTCCTTCAAGTCGGGGAAGCTGGGAGGACGTGCCATTTTTGATATTGTGCACAGGAACAAGTACAAAGAGTGGATCAAAGGGTGGAGGAACTTCAACGCGGGACACGAGCACCCCGATCAGAACACATTCACCTTTGCGCCCAACGGCGTCCCTTTCATCACCGAGGCTCTGTACGGACCCAAATACACCCTACTGAACAACGCGGTGTTGTTTGGACCCACGGCCTCGGGGAGCTGCTTTAAGCCGTGGGCGGGCCAGGTTACAGAGGCCTGCGACTCCAAGTGGTTAAAATACAAAGTGGGACTGGCGGCGGACGCCCAGGGCAGAGTGGAGGCGGCCATGGAGAGACAGGGAATGGTCTTCATCCGCGGCGAGGGACGTTCTGCTTACAACCAAGAGCTGAAGATCAGGAGCTTCCAGAGGAATTTGCTCCTCCTTCACCCTCAGCTCTTGGTACTGGTGGACCACATTCACCTGGACCCCGACAGCCCGACCAGGGCAATGAGTGCTTTCTTTCACAACACCGAGCTCTCGTTCCATCACACGCACGTCGACGGTGTGCACGGAGCCTTCGTGTTGCACGGCAAGGACCGCTACAAGATGTTCTGGATGGACGACACGGGCCACAGCGACAAAGGGATGGTGGGTTACTGGAATTACCCTCGAGGGTACCCGCACAACGGCTCCAACTTTGTAAACGTGACAATGCCGTTGCGTCATCCTCACACCAGGGTGGCCTACGTTTTCTTTGGACCGGGGGTGGAAGTACAGAGCTTCAGCTTACGTGGCGATGACCAGCGGGTGGATATTTACCTGGCCACCAAGGAACGCACCTACACCGTCTACCTGCTGACCGCTGAGATCACCAGCAAGCCTCTGTTTGCCATGATCCTGGTGGACGGTAAGAAGGTGGTCTTTGAGAAAGAAGCGGCCGTGGTGGACAGCTCCCCGGAGGAGGTGGAGGAGTACGTCAACGTGATGGAGGACAACCTGCAGCACGTCAAGCCCGTCTTCCAGCAGATGGAGAGACACATCCTGGGACGGGTCCTCAACGCAGCCAGCTTCAGGAAGACCGCCGAGCGCCTCCTCCAGTTCTCGGACAAAAAGAAGACGGAGGAGGTCATAGAAAAAATGTTTGCCATGTCCAAGAAACAGGGCCAAGGGAAAGGAGCCAAGAGGTTGAACTTTGGGGAAAAGCTCTCCGAGAGCCTGCCCGACATTTTTGCACAGATCGAGGTGAACGAAAAGAAGGAGAGACAGAGGACGTCAAAGCGTAACTACGAGGACAGCCCGGAGGAAGGAGACGGAGGTTCTCACGCCTTCATGGATTACGCAGACGGACGCAAAAATAGAAAGGGTGGAATCATCAAGGGCCGCAGATTCAAGGAGGTTCACACGGCGGCCACGGCGGGGAGCAAGGGCCTGTCCGTCACGTCCTCGTACATCAGACTCTTCCTCATCATGAACATCGCCACGTTCTTTTTGTTACTGGCCGTGTTGTTGACTCGTTTTCAGAAAGGTCGGAGCTTGCACACCCAGAGGTGTTTCTACACCATCCTCCTCATCGACAGCTTCATCCTGCTGTACCTCTACTCCTCCTGCTCCCACACGCAGTGCTAGCATCGATGCTACTGAGCCCCAAAGGGTCTCTGGACGCCTCAGGATCCGACGTGGCTTTCCAGAGTCCCGATGACGCCAAAAGAACGTTCCTACGAAGTGAAGGCGTGCACCCCAAAAATTTCCATTCTCGAACGCAGGTCCAGACAGGAAGTTCCTCCCTGTCACCAAAGTGTGTGCGACGCTGCGACAAAATAAGAGGCGAGTGACATCACGGGAAGGCGTGGTCGCCGTAGACGTCCGTCAAATACATTTCATTACCAAAGTCCAAAAGAGCTTTTCCCCAAAATGTCCCGACTGTCCAATCTGAATGAAGTCAACACAAAACTCACTCGGCCACCTGGTGGTCAACGGGCAGTATTACACCGTAAACACGCCGAGAACGTGACGTCGGCGCGTCGCTCCGACCGTCGGCGTGTTTCCATCCGCCAACCGTCGGCGTAGCATCACGTGACTTTGTGCTGCGGGAAGAACTCGTGCAGTCCCCGTGCGATTCTGACGTCTGAGACACGCCCACGCCGCAGTCTGAGCCAAAGCTGCCCAAAGGGTGTCGAGGACGAAGTGATTCCAAATAGGAATCGATGAAACCGGAGGCGGTCTGAGCTCAAAGCTTCTGTGGAGCTGAAGATCGGAGTCTGCTGAGGTTCGTCCGCCGCAGCGCCGAGACCCATCAAAGATCTCCAGGTTTGCCACTAGACCACCGTTTCCACCGCTGTACTTGAGATTTGTCCTGTCGAATACTTTTCAGTGTACTGTATATATGTGAAAGCAAGATGTATTTTTGTGCTCTTTTGTGTCATTTGTGTGTAATTAAAATGACTCCAGGCGTTGGTGTTGGTCTTGGGTTGGTGTTGGTGTTGGCGTTGGCGTTGGCGTTGGCGTTGTGTTTCTGCTGAATAATTCAACCAACTTTCACCGGGTGGCTGAGGGTCCAACATTTCACTTAAAACAAATGACATCACAGCAAAGTTTCAAAAACAACGGACACGCACGACTCACAAATTCTGGTATGTGCCTCTGTTCTGGGGTCACGGTGGGGTCAAGGTCAACCTAACGTCCATGTTTTAGTGGGTGGGGGAAACCGGAGCACCAGGAGGAGAACATGGAAACTACACACAGGAAGGAGGGGAGGAGGACCGGGATTCAAACCCACGACCTCCTGGCTGAGAGGCAGCAGTGCTGACCACCTCTCCACCGTGCCGCCCCGCAGCGTTACTCAAATGAATGATCCGATGATCAAATGGGTCCGGCGGTGTGGACCAGATCAAAGGACCTTTGAGCGTTGAGAAGTTTTGTTGGATGAAAGAGGACGGAGCTGGTTTGGTCTTCCTGGTGCTGAATCACCAAGATGATAGAAATCTGGACCCAGAGTTCAAAGGGCATGAAGGGTCGTCGCAGCAAAGTGAAGAATGTATCTGACAGTCAATGAGAGACTTTCCAGAGGTCCCATCCTGTCCGAGCTCATCCTGCTGAATACTGAATGAAACAAAGGGGTGGACTCTGGTCCAGTCCGGTCCGGTCCGTGGGCGTCTCATGGTCCTGGTGTGGTCCCGGTGTGGTCCCGGTGTGCCTTAATGCATCTGACCTCAGTGAGCCGTCATCAATAACAGTCCCAAAGTACTTGTAGATACTTGTATTCTGACATTGTAAACTATGTTGCCAAGGGGGACACAGGAGGCCCAGATGAGGTTTTGGGTTTTTTTTTAGATCCATGGACGTAGTGACTTGGACACATTTGTTGAAAAAGTTTATTTAGATTTAGATTTGATTATTTTCAATCAAGAAATAAAGGGTTGGACAAATAAGAACAGTACAAATAAAAGACAGGAAGGGGGGCCGTAAACCACGGGTTTAAAACCCTGCTCTGGGCTGACGTTAATGCGTGTCTCTGTTTCAACGTGTCGGTCTGCTGTCGGTCAGAGGACAGAGGAGACACGAGTGCAGAGACAGAGGAAACAGGACTTCCTGTGACGCACGCGGCCCAGTGGCCACGTTAGTTTGGAGCTGTAGCAGACTACCTCAAAAACCTCTTCCTACTTCAACGGACTTAAATCCACCTCAACGTAAAGACTTCAACTGAAGGTTCCAGAACACTTTCAGTGATAAAATGTCTCCTACGTCATCTGAAAAGAAAGAAATGAAAGATGGCTGCCAAACTCCGATCTGGATCAGAGAAAACCCGTCTCAACACTTGAAGAGGCGGAACGGAGAATCCCGGCGGTGGCGAACCCCTCGGAGGGACCCCCCTTGAACAGCACCGGAGACCTGGACTACAAAAAACCCGGACTAGAGAAGAACCTGGAAGGAGCCGATGCTACTAAGGTCACGGAGACATGGATCCCTACAGCTGGAGACAAAGGCAGGACGAGTTCAGTCGGAGAGGACACGTAGGACCGGCCAGGCCACATCCCCGTTTCTTTCAGGACTGTTCTGCCGAAACACAAAAGAATCGCCGCAAATTCGACAAAGTCAAGAAAAAGCAGCGGGACGTCACGGGAGCACGTCACTCCAAGATCCACGATCTACCCGTCCTCTCGGAACTGGACCACAGGGGTCCACGGGCAGAGATGAAGGTGAGAGAGGATGGGGTGGTTCAGGACGAAGGTCACCGATGAACTCTCCTCGGTTTGTGGCTCTATTTAAAGTGACGCCAACGTTCTGTCATCGGTTTCCAGCCTCAGACTCTGAACCTGGTCTAAGTCGGTCGAGTAGAACCTGAACGTACGACCTGCTAAAGGCTAAACTTAGACAGCTGTTAAGTCAGGAACCCAAGTTATCGTCATTATTATTGTTCTGTTGTTGTTGTTTTTTGTTTGTCTAATGATGTCTGTCCTCTTTAATGTTATTAATCATGCTAAGATAACAGGAAACCAAAGAAACATAAGGTTCATGTTAATGAGGAGCGAACAGGAGTTGGAGCCGCTGTCAGCTTAAAAAGGGAAATAGAACGATAATACCCATAATCCAAAGCGACGGCATCGCCTGACACTCCAAACAGACCAGATTCATGATTATAGATTCTTATTTTTCCTCTTTCTTTATTCTTCTAACCACCTTTTTGACGCCGTTAAGTCGAGTTAAGTTGTTTTGTTTTCTTTACATAAAATCATAACGCTATTTTTTATGTATATAAAAGATCAGGAGGAACTGGGAACCGAAGGAGCCTCACTCTTCGACAGTACAGAGGTCAAAGATACTTTATATATATTTATATTTATAGATTTGGGTCGTACAGGGATTATAATATCATGTCATATTTCAGGCTGTAATCATATAATAAAACAAAATAAAATCCTTGTATGTCTTAAACAACATCAGTCAGATATTGTTCTGCTGCAGGAAACCACCTGAATGAGGAGGGATCACAAAACCTGAAAGTGGGGCGGACCGGGCGAGTCTGCTTTAGCACTTTAAATACCCGACGTGGGGGGGGTCAGTGTTTTGAACTGGAAGAACGTGGATCTTCTTCTTTAGCGACCCAGAGGACAGGGGGGGGGTAGGCCTGGACGCTCGTCCACAGACTCAGCGTTACGAATATAGACAGTCTATACCCCTAATGTGATGTCACCTGATGAGGTCAGTTATCTTATTAGAGGTACTGGAAACCACAACATGAACTATGGAGGGACTTTAATGACACTATGGACCCCCAACTAGATGGATGTGGAGTCAGGAGACCTGCTCCTACAGCCCATCCAGCTGTGATACCATATGAGAAGAACGTGGTCTGATAGACGTACGGCGAGCACCTCGTCCCCGGAGGAGGACTTGGCCTTCTGTCTTCGATTATATAGCAGAATCATGCCTGTATCGATGATTTGTTGTTTCTGCTCCTGAGGTCTTGGCTCGGACTCCAAGATCCATATTAGAGAACGCTGACAGATGTGACGGTTGTTTTGGGGAGAACCGGCCCTTTGATTGGACGACCAACTCAACGGAGGCTGTGGCTGCTGTTGTTGTTGTTGTTGTTGTTGTTGTTTTAACTCCTCGTGTTGCTCTATTGCTGAACAACCTGTCGATGTGTGTTTAGTATCTAGATGGAACCACTGACGAATGAGTTCCATGTATAGGAGGACGGATTTATTTCATTTTTTTTTTTTACAAAATTATCCGAATTTCCGATGAAATTTCTGTTAATTTGAACTCTTAATTTATTCTATATATGTATTTCTTCTTCTTTTTATGTATTTTGTGTGTGTTAGTGTGTGATGGGGACCCCGGTGTCTTTAAAATGTAAAAAAGAAGAAAAACAACGTATGAGAATATGACCTACATGTACATGAATTATATAAACATTGAAAGAAAAAAAAAAAAGGAAACACACATGAAATGTTTGTGAACATCAATTTGAGTTCCAGCCCTCAGGACAAAAGGAATTTGAACGTCGCAGCTCCCTCTGCCTCGGGGAGGCGGAGCGGGCCACGTGTTGACCAGCCGTCCAAGTTTGACTCCAGATGTCCCCGCTCCGTGATTGGTTTGCTTTGTCTGGGACGGTGACGTGGGACTCTGGTTTGTCTCAGAGCAGAGAGAGAGGAGACGTGCTGTCATCTGAGTTCATTTTCATCTGTTGTTCAGGAGGTTGGCGGCAGAGATCACAGACACACGGACGCATTCTGATCAATATATTGATCAGTGCGTCGCCTTTCTGTTCGGTCAAGGCTTCACACAAATGAACCTCATGTTGAACACCCTCATTGGAAACAGAATGTGTGAGGTTGGTGAATGAGGTGTAAGACTGAGGCGTGGATGATCGACCTTCACCTGCCTGATGAAGACGAGTGCTACTCCTCAGACAAAGGAGGACTGGAGGAGAAGGACTGGAAGGAGGGCTGGAGGAGAAGGACTGGAAGGAGGGCTGGAGGAGAAGGACTGGAAGGAGGGCTGCTGTCCTCCAGTTGACTCTCACAACCAGGAATCATTCACGTCTCTTCCATTCCTCCGCTCTGAAATGCGGTGGGTTGTTTTTGCCATGATTGAGCAGATAATGGCTACCAGATGTTTTCCTCTGGGATCCATTATGTAAAAGGTGAGTTTTCTTATGGAGCCCAAACGAAGCATTTTGATGTATAAGCAGTTTAAGTCATTAGAAACATCACAGAGCCAAAAGGCGTCGGCCTGATTTCACACTGAAAGTCTTTGTCTTGTTCAGCACCTCACAACTTTTGATCTTCATCGTGTTGGGATGTAAAATGTAAAATGTCTCCCCCTGGTGGCAGCTCAGCTACTGACAGTCACCGGATCATTTCTACATCTGTTCGTTCCAACATAATAAGAGTAAATAGATGAATAAAACTCCTCCATCCGTCCTTATTGTAGCAAAATCAAACCGGAGAATTAAATGTGATCTCATCCAGAGACCAAACATTAACATGACATCAGAAGAACAATTCAACACACATTTAAATATGAGCACATCTTTTTTTATTTTATTATTATCTGTATAACTGTTAAACTTAGAGTTAGGCACCAAAGGCTTCATTTTAATAAAGTCCTATCCACCCATAACAAATAAATCAGAATGTATTCAGCATAAATTTATGGAAGATTATTAGCAAAACATTCAGAATAAAGAAAACAACGAGGGAAATCAAAAGTTCCATACAGTAAAAATAAGGGTTTCTGTGATGTGAGTTTTTAAACAATCACTTTTCAACCAATTATACTTTTAACGCCTTCTCTGGTGTGATGTAAATATCATAATCATGGTATAATATGTAAAAAGTCCTATTAAATTCATCCAGTTCAGCCAAATTACCAATTCATTTACCAGCATTTTAAAAACGCAGTAACGTCGGTCTACCGCAGCGTGTCGCTGTTTACAAAGTCTTCGCCTTTCTGCTCAAACGTGGACCTCTCCTCTCGCCGTAGACATTCAATTTGACTCAACTTTATTCATTGCAGGGTTTTTGTAAGATGTCCAACATGGGGGCGCGGGTAGCGCGGATGTTCAGAAACTTTAACCTGGAGAACAGAGTTCACCGAGAGATCTCCAAAGAGAAGCCCAGAGCAGCGCCGCGCCACACGGGCACCGAGCCGGCGTCCGCCCGCTCCACGGAACGTGAGTGGAAGAACCGTGAGGCGTTCAGGGTCTCCTGAGGGTCACACCGGGACATGAGCGCTGGTCTCACGTCGGTCTCCTGGTCTCCTGTTTTCCTGCAGTTCATTTTCTACGGGTAGAGAAGACGTGTCGTAGGAACCGGGAGTCTACGGGTACCGTTTTTGTAGCCCCGTAGAGGTTACCGTCAGCTGTTACGAAATTCGTTGTCACGTAACCCGGTCTGACCGAGCGCCGTCGTCACAGCTCCGTGTGCGTGGAATCCGCCCGTGACTGTTCTGATCGTTTCCAACGTCTGAAATGTTTCGATCATCGTTAATGTTCTGTGAAGTCCGCCTGCTGAACCACAGCGCTAATTCATCGAACGGTTATTTTAAATAAACGTTAATCTACTAATTGTTTGGATTCTTGGATTACGTGTTATCTCTCCATCAGAGTGGGTTTCTGTCACGAGACGAGATGAAATAAATGTTTCAAATTCACGACGTGTGCACTTTGTTATGGTTATGACAGGACAGTAAATGGTGTCCTGTCGCTTTAAGAGACAGCGGTAGTTTTTTTTTTTTTACATCAGGTTGTCACATCTCAAAGTTCCGCCGTAGTCCGTGTCCTAGTTCTGCCTGTGGTTTCAGGGTGCCGGTCTGACTTAGGGTGAACCCTCGTATATCAATGTAGACCGGCATCAGGACCAGGTCAGCTGTCTTCAGTGGTGCCCATCTACAAGTTCTGCTCATCACAGCAACAAGGCAGAGACAGCAGCGGTTGTTGTTGTTTGTTGTTAGCTCAGCTCGGCCTACAAACATCAATAGTTTGTTTTTTTGTCTTGGAGCAGCAGACTTGGTGGACTCCATCCACGAGAAGAACGACCCGCTACTGAAGCTCCTCAAGTCCGTGTACGTGGAGTCGGAAGATCCTGCAGCTCAGGTTAGAGTTTCCCCTGAACTGATAATCGGTACTTTTTCTTATCATGGACAAGCACCCATACTTGGAGGAGTAATGTAGGAATAATATATGAGTAATGTAGGTGTAATGAAGGAGTAATGTAGGAGTAATGTAGGAGTAATGGAGGAGTAATGTAGGAGTAATGTAGGAGTAATGTAGGTGTAATGTAGGAGTAATGTAGGTGTAATGTAGGAGTAATGTAGGAGTAGTGTAGGAGTAGTGTAGGAGTAGTGTAGGAGTAATGTAGGAGTAATGTAGGAGTAATGTAGGAGTAATGTAGGAGTAATGTAGGTGTAATGTAGGAGTAGTGTAGGTGTAATGGAGGTGTAATGTAGGAGTAGTGTAGGAGTAGTGTAGGAGTAGTGTAGGAGTAGTGTAGGTGTAATGTAGGAGTAGTGTAGGTGTAATGTAGGAGTAATGTAGGAGTAGTGTAGGAGTAGTGTAGGAGTAATGTAGGTGTAATGTAGGAGTAGTGTAGGTGTAATGGAGGTGTAATGTAGGAGTAGTGTAGGAGTAGTGTAGGAGTAGTGTAGGAGTAGTGTAGGAGTAGTGTAGGAGTAATGTAGGTGTAATGTAGGAGTAGTGTAGGTGTAATGGAGGTGTAATGTAGGAGTAGTGTAGGAGTAGTGTAGGAGTAGTGTAGGAGTAGTGTAGGTGTAGTGTAGGAGTAGTGTAGGAGTAGTGTAGGAGTAATGTAGGAGTAGTGTAGGAGTAGTGTAGGAGTAGTGTAGGAGTAATGTAGGAGTAGTGTAGGAGTAATGTAGGAGTAGTGTAGGAGTAGTGTAGGAGTAGTGTAGGAGTAGTGTAGGAGTAATGTAGGAGTGATGCCTCATGGGAAATGTATTTTGTTACCGTGCGGTGCAGTGATTCAGACTTTGGGAACCCTCCGGTTATTGATTTGACACAGACGGCTGAATAGTTACTGTATTGATTCCGTCTCCATGAACCATCGTACGGCATCATACTGTCCAAACTGGATCATTACTCCTCCTCTAAATGTTCCTGGAACCAGATCCCAGACCTGAGCGTCGGGGTGGTGCTGATAAAAGTTTTGTCTCATTAGGAAGATTTCCTGCGTCTAATTAGAAGGTGGGTGGACTTTTTCTTTTACAGCCTCCCAAGCAGACGGCGGGGGAGGAGGAGGAGGAGCGCAGGCCGCTCAGGTTCAGCCTACCGGGGGACCAGCACGGCCTGCTGGAGCTCACCGACGTGCCCAAAGGCAAACTGACCATCGCCGAGGCCCTGAAGGCCCTCAGCAGCCACCAGCGTCAGCCGCAGACCTGGACGCCCGAGAGGGTCGCGCGGGAGTATTGTCTCAACCCGACGGACACGAAGGCCCTCCTGGACTTCTTCGTTCCCTTCCAGGTCCAGATCATCCCGCCAAAAACAGAAGGGGCGAAGCAGATCAAGGACTCGTAGCGCCGTGCCGAGGTCTGAGCCGCTCCGGGTCTGCGGGTCGGAAGTCGGACTCCGAGCACTCAGGACGTGAGCGCGAAGCCACGAAGTGAACCGATCGCAATCCGAGCCACCGTGTCACTTTTTCATAACATCCACGTAACGCCGACACTCAATGGACAGGAAATGATTACGGGTCGATGGGCCACGAGCCGCGTTCTGGAGGCGGGAACACACACATGTTGACGTTGACTGGGGGGGTGTTTGTTTGTTTTTGTTTTGTTATGACCAGAACCCTGTCATGGCTCCGCCTTGTTTCTCTCGGCTCCGCGGCGTCGTGTCCTTTGTGGAGTAGGTGTTGAGCCCGAGGTTCTCAAGCTGGGGGTCGGAATTCTACCATCAGTCCGTACGGGGATAGTTCACGGTGTAAGGATGATGAAGAAAGATTTCAGAAAATAAAAGCCTGAATAAATGCTTGAATATATTAAAGTGAACAGAAGAGCGACGCCCCCACGGGGCAGAAAACATCACGGCACTAAACTAACACGTTACCAGGAACCATTGTAGTCCCAGATGATGTCACAGCTGATCAGGGTCATCCTTTATTTATTGATCATTTATTTTGACCGTAGCTCAGGGGAGGGAAAGTTTTCATAGAAAAAACAGGATGAATCTATAATGCCGAGGAGGCCCAGAGTGGGACGGAAAGGTCAAACACAGGAGCCTGAGGATGACCTCATCAGACCATGATTTGGACTTCATCCTTACAAAGACCTCTGCCTTTAGCTCGGACTCACCAGATAATCAACTTGGTCTGTCCGGGAGGAAAGTCAGTTCTTCAATAGTTTCTCAAGTTTATAATATTTGTATACTTTGTATACAAACAGACTCCCTCTCTCAGCTGCCGGTAAAAATATAAAGTTTCCCCTGATCCTCCGTGGGAGGGTCGCTTGGCTCGTGACTTTTGTTTCCAGAGTTGAATGTGATGTAAACCTTGTGAGTTTGAAAATGATTAAACTGTTTCTCTGTCTGTCTCTCTTCCTGTCGTTGCGTGGTGTGCAAATCACAGCCCGGTGTGTAACATGTAAACACACAAACATCCAAGAACCAATGACATTCCTCCTACCTCACTGACCCAGGGCCTAGCCACGCCCCTCCGACGTGCCTGTCATTTTGATTGGTCTACGCGGTGAACTTGTCCCGCCTCTCCGGCTTGTGTGGTGTGGGCGTCATTCATCGTGAAGTTAGCGATGGAAGGCAGCGATAGACCGGAAACTGAGCCGGGTGCCTTCAAAATAAAAGCCATCATTTCCCCCTTAGCGTTTCGTTCGTGATTCCTTTCTTGCGTAGGAAAGATGGACTATGAATCATTAGGGATTCAATGTTTTAATTGTTAAATCGCTACATTTTACTTAACGATGAATCATCAGGACCAAGTCTTCTTCTGAACCGGGACCTTCTGTAGGCTAACATCGCAGCACTGCTGGGCAGAGAGGAACCAAAGCATCTGACGGAGAAGATCTGAGGCCTTTACTACTAAAAACAAACATGGTAGGAATCAGACGGGGAGAGTCAAACTAAAATCTAAAACTTTATTCATCCTATTATCAAATATATTACATCAAATGACATTTATTAGTAACCATATTACATTCTAATTTCTAATTGAGCCGGTTGGACAATGGGTGGATGTAAGGACAGACGGATGAATGGACAGATGGATGATGAATGGATGGACGGACGGATGAATGGATGAATGGATGATGGATGTACGGACGGATGGACATCCAGGGCCTTAGCTCCGCCCACAGAGAGCTCAGTGTGAATGAGGGGTCACAGTGAACTGAGACACTGGGCTCCATCCGTTAGCTTCTCGGGCTATTATTTTGAAAAGAGACAGGAAGTTGACGTGATGTTGTTGTTGCAGATCCCGGTGTGCCCGTAGTTTGCGCCGGGCATCTGCAGCTGGATTCGTCACCGGAGAACGAACCGTAAACGCATTTTATGAGCACGGAGGGTGAATAAAACCGACGACATTAACCGGAGACTCACCCCGACCGTTTCCGCGCCGTTTTCTGGCGCTCTGATCCCAACAAAGCCCGGAGCGGACGCGGACCGGACTCCCGCTCCGTTGTTCGGTTTGTCTCCGCGGGGATCAAACGCGGTCTTACTGTAGCGCAAAGACTGCGATCTGAAACCGAGCGCTAGAACCGGACCCGGACCGGAGAGGAGAGCAAATGTTCGGGTCGCCCCGACGAACGGACGACCAGGGCGGAGAGACGGAGGACTGAGCGGCACCATGACACCGAGACCGAGACCGAGGTGAGGACGGGCGAACAGAATGGGAACGATCGAACATGGATCCGTGCTGGTCTTCACGTTTAACACGTTTTTAAAGCCTTTCGCCTAAACCACGGATTTTATTTATTTTAAACCTTTTGCGTCCAGATTTTTAAAATTGTTCTAGAATTAAAGTTAATATCGCAAATGTATTTATTTAAAGCAAATTCCTACCTTTTTTCTTATTTATTTAGATATTCTAGACATTTCATTTGAAATATTTTATTTCTGGAATGTCTTGCCTCAATAACCTTTTTGGAAATCATTTTATTGAAAAATATCTGAGTTATTTTTTTTTTCTTCCATAGTTTCATCTGATTTTAGTTGTGAAATATTTAAAAAAATCTAGAATCAAATCAGTGAATTTAAAGTATAAAAAACCAAACTAGAATTAGTTATTAGATGTCGATTTTTTTTTTGATGTTTTAAATTCTTCAGCTTGTTTTTCGGTTGAAGACAACTGACGATGTGCATCAATCAGGAGATTGTTTTTGTTTTTGTTTTTGTTTATCTGGTGGATCGTGTCCGTTCGTGGACCTGTGAGTCCCCTGAGGCTCGGTCCAGACCCGGTGGGAGAGCCTCTGATTGGTTGTAGTGTCGTGTTTGGGTGTGGGGCCTAGTCCTGCTCACGGTAAACGTCTTGATGCCGTCGTGGTATCTAAACCCTTCGTACAGGTAGCGTTTATTTCAGCAGGTTGGGCCGCCCTCACGATGTTCCCAGTTCCGGGCCGGTTTGTGTGTTCCTTCTAAATCTTTGCCGAAAGCACCAAAGATTAAGAAGGTCCGCCCCTAAACGGAGTGACATCGCCTCACTGGGACAGTTTACACGGAATTATGGGAGGAAATGTTCGCCGGGACGGGTCACTAGGAACCGTCCAAAAACACGACACGTCGTATATGTGCAACAATGCGGTCACGGCCGAGACCTTTGGCGTCGGCGTTCTTCGGCCATCAGCTCCCACCGCGTGACGGAATCGGGGACACATCACGGATCAACGCCTGCACAGATCAGACCCAGATCTGATCTGCGACCGTACACCGAAGTGGACCAGATCTGATCTGCGACCACATAAAGCCGACGTTGCGTTGCGTTGCGTTGCGTTGCGACGTGGCGTGGGTGCCGTGCGTGTTCCCGCCCTGAGGTCCCTGAAGCGGTCGGGTACTCTCCGACACGGACAGCAGAGAAAAACTCGTCTGTCAAGGTTACAAGATGTAGATGAGAAGCTCTGGACTCGTTTCTCTCCATAATTTGCTGCCACATATTTGAAGGGCCCCGAGGGCCCGATCCTCCGTGCGGTGGAGGATACGAAGGATCGCCCGGAGGCTCCGGTGGCTGTTTGAACATTTAGGTCACGCTGGCTGTATTTTCTCTGAGCGTCCACGTCGGGGTGATCGGAGCAGGACTCTCTCTCTCTCTCCCTCTCCCTCTCCCTCCCTCTCTCTCTCTCGCTCGTCCCCTCCGTGACGATGACGAGGACGGGGGTT
This sequence comes from Brotula barbata, assembly GCA_900303265.1. Lineage (NCBI taxonomy): Eukaryota > Metazoa > Chordata > Actinopteri > Ophidiiformes > Ophidiidae > Brotula > Brotula barbata. The sequence goes on along the minus strand of OMNV01027931.1, from coordinate 6,128 downwards.
GATCTGGCTCCGGCCTGTTCTCGGCCCTCTGAGTGCTGATGCTGGATCGCGTCGTCAGGTGTCTGCTGCAGTGCTTCGAACGCCTCATCGTGTTTGCTCTGCTCTCACGCCCACACGCGGCTAAAATGACTGCTAAACGTGTGGCTGTGTGTGCTTTTTAACTCTTTCTTTCCACTGCCTACGACGACTTGCCGTCGGTCCCCCGGTCTGGGTAGAGGAGAGCCGCTGGTCTGAAATCACAGCGTGCCGTGTTTACATAAGGGATAAGGGTCTTTATGGCCGTATTGACTCGGCCCCGGTCGAACGCCGGTCGTTACTGGAAGGGATGAAGAGGAAAGACGTTCGACTGGGATTTGTTATCACGAGGCCATTAAACAGCTGTTTTTGTTTTTTTTGCCGTCCGGGGCAGACGGCTGCTGTTTCGCTATCGGACGAGTGTCTCCAACGCGCTTCAGCCTGAATCTGTGATTAATCCCGCCGCAGCTTCGCCGTGTTTTTTAGATTCTGTTGGGGGTCTCGGCGTCCCACGTCGGTCCCCCCTGAGTCAAAGACGCCGAAGGTCTCCGTCAGCTCGTGTTTTGCTTTGTGACTTCACTGAACCTGAGTGGATTCCAGTCAGCTTCATGGATCAGATGCTGCTTCGATCGGCTTTCACAACAATCGATCACTAATTGATTCATTATTGAACTGTTTCATTGAACATGAATTGGTGATTGAAGTGCATTTTAAGGGAAAACTTCAGGGTTATTTGAAGGACATTGGATGGATGTAAGAGGTGAGGTCACGTTAGATTCATAGTTGAGTAAACTTTCTGATCCAATAATCTTAAAAAACCCGTTTTAGATTAGAGGGAAGGTTTTTATGTCCCTTAAATTTCTCGGGTGTCGTTTGAGTCCGATCCTCTCCGATATATTTGCGTGATACATTTGGCTCTGTGTGTCTCAGGGTCCTGCTGCCTTGAGGATGCGGCTGCGTTGGGGGAAGCCGGGAACACCTGCGTCCGCGGCGTCGTGTTCGGCGTGAGCTCACCGGCGACGATGCCAGTTCACTCCGGGGAAGAATGGTTCGCTCCGCTGTCGTCCCCCGCCCGGAGGCAGGGGACATCAACGCCAGTCTCTGCTGCCTCGTTACGGGACTGCTGAACCTCTCCGAGAGGCCGGCGGTGGAGACGGTCTCCATGGCGAACGCCTCCATCGGCTCCCGCGCGCCGTCGGAGCTGGTCGCGCCCACGGCGGCGGCCCCGGAGAGCCCGCAGGGCGTCGGCCTCCCCCTGCAGGTCTTCTTCTGCTTCGTCATGGTCGTCATCCTGCTGGTGGCCCTCCTGGGGAACGTGGTAGTGTGTCTGATGGTGTACCAGAGATCCGCCATGCACTCCGCGATCAACATCCTGTTGGCGAGCCTGGCGTTCGCGGACATGATGCTGGCCATCCTGAACATGCCCTTTGCGCTGGTGACCGTGGTCACCACCCGCTGGATCTTCGGAGACGTCTTCTGCAGGGTGTCGGCCATGCTCTTCTGGCTCTTCGTGATCGAGGGAGTGGCCGTGCTGCTTATAATAAGCATAGATCGTTTTCTTATAATCGTCCAGAAACAAGACAAGCTGAGCCCACAGAGAGCCAAAGTGCTCATCGCCGTCACGTGGGGACTCTCCTTCCTGTTCTCCTTCCCGCTGGCCGTCGGTTACCCTCCCTTACAGATCCCCCCCAGGGCCCCCCAGTGCGTGTTCACCTACAGCAGCGAGCTCGGTTACCACGCCTACGTGTTGATACTGATGCTCGTCTTCTTCTTCGTCCCCTTCATGGTCATGCTCTACACGTTCATGGGCATCCTCAACACCATCCGCCACAACGCCGTCCGCATCCACAGCCACCCGGACAGCATCTGCCTGAGCCAGGCCAGCAAACTGGGCCTGATGAGCCTGCACAGGCCCTTCCAGATGAGCATAGACATGAGCTTCAAGACCCGTGCCTTCACCACCATCCTCATCCTCTTCTCCGTGTTTACGGTGTGCTGGGCGCCCTTCACCACCTACAGTTTGCTGGCTACCTTCAGCGCCGGCTTCTACCGTAAGGAGGCCTTCTTTCAGATCAGCACGTGGCTCCTGTGGTTGTGCTACCTCAAGTCAGCCCTCAACCCTCTTATTTACTACTGGCGGATCAAGAAGTTTCGCGACGCCTGCCTGGATCTCATGCCCAAGTACTTTAAGTTTCTTCCTCAGCTGCCGGGTAACACGAAGAGGCGCATACAGCCGAGCGCCGTGTACGTGTGCGGAGAGCACCGCTCTGTGGTTTAAAGGAAAGATTCGCCCTTTGACGCCGAGGACGCACGATTTTCAAGAAACAGAAGGTTAAAGAGACGAATCAGACAATGTTTAGTTTTTACATGAATGCCAAACGTGTGCGTTGTTTATGGAAGACTCGCGACAAAGACCGGCGCCGAGGCGAGATAAGAGAACGCCTTCCTTTGTTATCCTCGGAGGGAAAAAAGGTCTTTTTTTCTTAATAATTATGTCAAGCTTGAGAAAATGACGCGGACAGCAGACGCTGCAGCCAAACTGACCGTCCACGAACGCGGGACATCCGAGACCCGACGGGCCGGACCGGCCTCACGACTCGCTGCAGAACATATTTTTGTTAGTGTTCGTTTTTATTTGAGATTTTGAAAAATGTTGAGATTTCGATAACAATGTTACGTTTTCTCAAGACGGCAAAAAAGAGACAAGTGGTCTTGACGCCAAGTTTCTGGCTCCTAAAGGATTTATTTATTACAGGAGCGTTGGGACCAGCTGAGGCCTCATGAATTGTGCAAAGCGTCTCTTTTTTACAGATTATTATCCCGACTCGACCTACAGTAGATATGAGGACGTTCTTGTTGTTTTTATTCTCATCGAGATTGCAGTGAATGATTTTGAACTGAAGTCGCTCCTTGGATGAGAGGTCAAAGGTCTTCAAGTGTCTTCAGATAAGTCCGGTCGCCCTCGATTTGACCTGAATGACTGAGAGTCTTCGCAGAAAAAAATAAACTTAAAGTCAAAATGAATATTTATAACAAATTAACAATTAGCCGACAGCGTTAGCGTAGATAATTATGTGAATGTGTGTCGTTGCCGAGTGCCACAGATCCAAAGTTTTGCCGCCCGCACTTCGAATTAAACTGCCGCGCTCGCACAAAACCGAGCGGCACGACACTTTGACATTTCGGTATCGTGTGATGCTGGTTGACCGCTGACGTCCTTTTTGTCGGAGTTCAGCTCTGAAAACGAACCGGAACGTCCTGGATGAGACGGAGACATCTTCTCACAACGTCCAGAAGCCCGAACAGGGAAAAGGGAAGAAAAGGCAGAGCGCTGAAAATGTAGACCGGAATGCACCGGGGCCACGTGAGATTTTCATTTTACGCCAAGGATGTGACTCTGGGCAAACTCTTCATCTTCCTCTCTTTACGGCGTGACCTTTGCTCTCACTCAACCCCCAGACCACGGGGTCCTAGGACAGCACGCCGGGAAACAGGAGGAGTCGACGTCGACGACGCAGACCGAAGGAAAACCTCTGGAAGGTTCTTAAAGGCACATATGGGACTGAAGTATCGACGGTGGATCTTTGGCTCAGGACTTGCCGGGAGGGATGTTGCCGGGTTTGGCTTCACCAGGACTACACTTCCTTTTCTTGCCACTAAAGTGTAAGTGGTGGTGAGGCGACAGTGAGAGTCCTTTGTAAAACGCAGCACCTCATTCTTCAAACGGTCGGCCTTGACTACACTCGAACACCCTTCGTTGGTGCAGTACCAACATCAACCACAGAGGGACCAGAACCGTGTGGCCTTAAGAGCGTGAACAGGTGTTTTCATCCGGGTTCGTCATGGAGATACTGAGATCTGCTCTCTAACATCAATAACGCGTCGCTATGCTGAACCATCTTAAGCTAACCTTTTCTCTTTGCTCTACGTTTCGTGTACGATCGTCGTCCGTTCATAAACGAAGGAAAAACCAAACGAAGGAAAAATCAAACGAAGAATAACCAAACGTAGAAAAAATCAAACGTAGAAAAAATCAAACGAAGGAAAAACCAAACGAAGGAAAAACCACTTCACTGTCCACATTCCACTCATGGAGTCCCAAATTTCAACTCAAATGAATGAGAGCGAACCGGCACGAAAAGTTTGGGATTTTGTAAAAGAACGAACGGATCCCCACCGTATTACGATGATAACAGAGAACCAAATATGAAGGTGGTCCACAGTCTGATCATGGTCTCATGACAACCACGCTTCATACCGATCTGGCCGCGTCGTCTCTGGACGGTCCCTATTTAAGAAACAGGTCGTCCCCTCGGCCGAGGCCGCGACCTGGACAGTATCTCCAACCGAGCCCTTTTTCAGCGAAGGAATCATCGAGTACCTTTAAGCGACATTCGATGGCGTCGCTCACGTCAACGGTTCTTCTGCTCACGGCGTCATCGGAGCGTGGGGGGGACCGCATCGAGATCGCGGCTGCCTTTCGGTTTGGTTTTTTGCTACGAGCTACGTGAGCAGAAACCCTTAGCTAGCTTTCAAAGTGGCTTTTGACCGAGTTGTCCTGTTGTGCCTGAAGCCCGTCCCCTTTCTTTTGGCTTCCCAACACGTGCCGGTTCGCTCGGGGTTCAGCGGTCTCAGGGGCTCCGCTGGTTTTAGTGCCGTATTTGACTCCCTGTTCTTTCCTCATCGTGAATTTGCGTTTTCGCCGTCATATTTCCTTCCCGTGCGCGTCGGATCTTTTACTGGTATCTTTCCCGTCTCTAAAACCGATCCGCTCCGCGTCAACACGTCTGACGGAATGTTTGAGAGTTAGCCGCGTCTTTTCCAAATTTCCCTGGAATCGGGACTCCACGATGCTACCCTCCGAGCTCGCACCGCACGATGACAATGTTCGGAGTAAAGGTGGCGTAGTCCGGCTCAGACGTGCTGTTTTCTTTGGCTCTGCCAAAAGAAGTTTCACCTGCTGAGACCCGGAGGTGGTCCGGCTACGCGACATGAACCATGACGGGTCTTTTTACTGAAATCCTGCAACTTGATGTTTGTTTATTTGTGTGAATTCTTCAGCACATTTGGATATAAAAAATAGTCGTAGATTTTGCAGCCGCAGTCCGGTGGGAGGTACCAGGAGAGGAGGAGGTACCGGGAGCGGAGGAGGTACCGGGAGAGGAGGAGGTACCGGGAGCGGAGGAGGTACCGGGAGCGGAGGAGGTACCGGGAGAGGAGGAGGTACCGGGAGCGGAGGAGGTACCGGGAGCGGAGGAGGCACCGGGAGCCGAGGAGGTACCAGGAGCGGAGGAGGTACCGGGAGCGGAGGAGGTACCGGGAGCGGAGGAGGTACCAGGAGCGGAGGAGGTACCAGGAGCCGAGGAGGTGCTGCGTTTTCAGGAACTGCTCCGTGTGTTTGTAGCTGCGTAGACTTTGTTTCCGTGAGCTTGTACATTAAAGCTGCCCGAGTGGTGGCGTGCTGGAAAAGGCCGCAGCACCTTTCGGTCCGTGTTTCTATCCTAATGTCTAAATGTGCCTATTGATTCATTGATCGATCGATTAGTTCATTTCCCGGTCAGAATGCTGCTACATGGTGGAAATGTGCAATTTGAGTGTGCTGTACTTCTGTTGAATGTAATAAAAATTAGACATTTCTTACCTTGCTAAACTGAATACGTGTGTGTGTCTCTGTGTGTCTGTGTGTGTCTGTCTGTGTGTGTGTGTGTGTGTGTGTGTGTCTGTCTGTGTGTGTGTGTGTGTGTGTGTGTGAGAGAGAGTTTCCAAGGCCTGGAAATGTTTTGAAAAATATGAAATATTCCCAAACTTCTGGAAGAAGTAAATCCAGGTAGGTTTGGAGGTATCTATCTGTCTGTCTGTCTGTCTGTCTCTCTGTCTGTCTGTCTGCCTGTCTGTCTCTCTCTCTGTCTGTCTGTCTGTCTGTCTGTCTGTCTGCCGGTCTGCCTGCGTGTCCTGTCTGTCTGTCTGCCTGCCTGTCTGTTTGTCTGTCTGTCGTTCGTTCTTTCTTTCTTTCTGTCGTTCTTAGTATCGTTCTTCTTCCCTCCATAGTTGCTAAGATGTCTTTCTGGGTGTGTAACAGGACTTTGTATCTAATTGATGTCTGTGGACGTACA
>OMNV01027925.1:0-10621 GCA_900303265.1 Brotula barbata | reverse complement strand
ACAGCTAGGACGCACATGGGTTTTCTGTCCCGGAAAAAACTTGACACGTCAATACAATGGGCAAAGCATCAGCTGTAACTGGTGATGTAAAGAATACCTCACACCTTATATGACTAAAGTCGTATCAACACTTCTTCTATAGCAGCAATATGAGCAAGAAGAAAAAAAATGATGTGACCTAACTTCAGCTTGTATAGAACAATGACCCGGTGTCCTTATTCGACAGCGACCAAAACAGACTCAACATGAACAGATCCACGATCCCTCACTCCATAAATAGATGGATAGATAGATAGATAGATAGATAGATAGATAGATAGATAGATAGATAGATAGATAGATAGATAGATAGATAGATGATGTATTATTAAAGTCTCAAACCCTGTCAACTGTGTCAACAATATACGTTGTTGACACAGTTGTACGTGTGTGGTTCCTCCTTGAGACAGAAGCCAAAAAAGTCTCTTTTCCTATCAACGGTGCGACTAAACAAAACCGTTTTTTTTTTTACTCTTCAACACCTGGGAATCAACATCTTACACAGCCTCTGTTCCCTTTACAGAAATAATGTCATAAAGTTTATCAAATTGGATGTACACCCCTGGACAACCCCCTCGTCTCCCTGCTAGTGGGGTCCAATCTGTTACAGTCAACAATTTGCCCAGACTGCTATTTCTTTTCCAGCGTTAAGATTTATTCATACCCCAAATCTTTTTTCTTTTTTTTTTCAGAAACCTGAATGAAGCGTTTTCAGCATACATTTGGGTAGACAGGCCCCTCATGGGCTTAATCCTGAACCCTACAGGGACATAGAGAGGAAGGTGCTTTAGCTATTATCAACTTATTCTTTCATTATTGGGCTGCCAACATTCAAAAAAATCATAATTATTGTCATTGTTCTGAACTGACAGTGTCTGATGGAGGCTTATTGTGGCCGTTCAGCCTCCCTGCTGCTCTGATTTGTAGTCCCCTTACCTCTGACTCCCCCATGTATGACCAAACCGTCCTCTCCACTGTAAAAAAAAAAATTAAAGCAGTTCAGGCCACATTTCTAACTCTTCTCACATTTCTTTTGACCTTTTTGATTTTGATATTTGACCTACAGACGGGCAGAGATTTGGTTCAGCTCACAGGCCATTCAGAGCCATTGGTTTTGTTATCTTTGACCACCTCAAGGCTGAGTTGGATCTTCTACACTCACTTAATTATTAAGAAAATACATAACTGTTCCTAATCACACTTCCTTTACTTTTCTCTCTCTTCCTGCAGCTATGGTAAAACCTCATGGCTTCTTCATTTGATTTCATCCTCTAAACATCCCCTCATCCTGTCTCTGTCGCTCTCTCTCTCGCTCTCGCTCTCTTGCAGCGATTAGGTGTGCCTGGGAAAGAGAGCCTGTAACCTCCTTTTGTCTTGTGCCAGATAAACACTGAGTCAAAGTTCTGCATACGATACATTCCACCTAAGAAGAGCGAAAAAACTGTTTGACGCTCGTGACAAATGTGACAGACGCTCTTTATGACACACATGTTCACATGTTTGTCTCCAGCAAAAAGCTACATCCATCCATCCATCAACAAGCCCCGGAACCCGGCCCTCTGATCTCGACCTTTGGTGTATCACAAATCAGGTACAGGTCAGGTAGAACTATATCACACTGAGGTCATGTGACAAACTGAAGCAGGAAGGAGGTTTGGTCTGTGGTCTGGACATTAATCACATCCTTACTGCTCATTAAAATATGAAGTTTAAATGTTTAATTTGAACCAGAGTTGGAATTAAATAAATTCTTTTTTTTTTTTAAATGCTCATACGGTGTGTGATGATAAAAATGCTGTAAGCCTGAGGGTCTTTGTTGTGTTCCCCCCTCCTGAGACCCAGACAATCCAAAAACAGCCTGATATTGGACACTCAATAAAAGAAAGAATTTAGGATGAAAAAACAATGCACTGGAATATACAAGAAATGGAATCCACTTAAGCAAGGCTCCTGAGGAGTAAGGTTGAACAGGTGAGGAGCAGCACAGGTTTGGTGTTCCAGTCTGTCCCACTCTGTGCTAGGTTCCCGTGTCTTTAGCTTGTTTGTCGCCTGTTGTCCAGAGGTTTCTCTCAGAGCTCCCATAATGCCTTTCTGATAGACTTGCTTCCACTCAGCGTTTTATGGCACCAGCTCTTCATACCCTGTGTGGTCCCCTCCCCCCCTCGGGGAAGAGGATGCTATTGTGTCTCAACAGCGGCTGATCGTGGGGAAATAAAAATATATTTCTGCACAATGCTGTTATGCAACTCAGCATGAATATTTAATGGCTGGCTCTCCTGCAAATCCAGCAGAGTCAGGATGTTTGGACAAATGTCAAAGAACCCGAGGACGACACAGGAAGCCACAGCACGTCAGCACTGATCTGGATGATCGGTAATCGGCCTCCAGCAAGCAAACCTCTGTGGTTTCTTACAGATCGATAGCAGGGTTAAAAATGCATTGAACACAGGAGAAAATATGAGACGATTCAAGTGACAAGTGTGCTGGTGAGAGTGCAGCGAGTCCCCGGGCCAAGTTTCCATTCTAACACCTCACAGCCATGTAGATGAGCTGCTGTCTGTGCTGAGGCTAAAAATCAGCCACACATTCAGTTATTTTATCATTTATTTAGTGTGTTTTTTTCTACATTTTCTTTTATTTCTAAATTGCATTGGTCTTTTAACAAACATATGATTTTTGGTTTTCATGTTCCATTTCCCACCTTTTCCTTTAGGTCCGTGGTATGTGCCGTTATAATCATAGTATTCTACCACTGTCACTTGTTTCACCTTAAAGTTTGGTTATGTTACATGTTTTCATGTCAGTCCCGGTCAGACAGGGACACTGAAAATAGTAAACTGTATGAATTCCACTTGCCTTGCCTCGGGTGATGTGTTGTGTCTCAGACTCTACAGTCATGCTCCTTGTATCAAGGACAACACATGAACAGCATCACAGCTCATCCGTTTTGTTGCTGGTACTATAGGCTAGCACAGTGTGCTAACTCTGTGTGTATGTGAACCAGGATGGCGCTCACGTTGATGCACACGCGTTCTCCTGATATGGTTCAGCTCTTAGATTGACTCCTTCCTTCTCATTCTTCAGTCGAACCCAGGTGAAGGGGCAGCTGGCCTCAGGTGGAGGATCGCCCGTCCGTGTCCAAGGTCCCGCAGCAAGACCCCAACCTTAAAGTCCAGGTGGGCCTTGTGTGGTTTGTGACTGGGTGTAATGTGCTCTCTGGACTAGAATAGAACTGCAGCAGTCAGCTTCACAGTAACACAACATCTTCAACATATGGACGTGATTATTTTGCATTCCTGTTGTAGAAAGCTTACAGCGGGTGGCGCTGCAGCTGTACACCTGGATGGGTTGGAGTGGATCCCAGTTAACATCTGTAAGAACATTACAAAACACAGTGATGGTATCTAGCACGGCCATCATGATGGGAAAAGATGGAGCCGACACACTCGGCTCCACGCTGTTCCACTCACGATGATTACCTCATAAACTGACTGTGATAAAACATTTTGAGAGGGTATACGAAACAATACAAAGAAAATAGAACACCAGGTGGGAGACAAACTGGACAAAACATTAGATTACATAAAAACATAAACGAAGTGCCGGATAGGTGATTAACATGAAGACACAGATGATGTTAGACAGGGTGAGGAAGAGCGAACGAGACAGTAACCCATGAACACATGAATAAATTAATGAAAACAAAAACAGATCAGTAAAATACCTGTTTGATAGTAGATGTATGTGCTGTGTGTATGTGTGTGTTTGTGTACTTTCCAGTGTGTGTTGTGAGTAAGTATGGGATTGGAGGGTAAGAGGAGAGGAAACAGGGGAAGGAAGAATAAAAAATCCTCACCTGGGCCCAGTAATACAAATAAGCAAGGAACAATTATGAATAAATAAGAATAGAAGGAAATAAAAAAAAAACGAACTAAAAAGAAGTTCTGTTATAGAAAAAGAAGTTCTATTTAAATAGAAATGAAGCACGTCCAGGTGCACTTGGCCCTTTAAGGGAATGTCAGGTTATGCTCTGATTGGTTCACATTAAGTCTGACCCAAAACACACCCATGAGCCTAAATCCCACCCCTTCACGGCCTGCGCCTCACTTTGCACCGAGAATCTGCGCTGCTTTAATAGCAAAATGGACTTGGCCATGCCCCAAATCGAAGGACGCAGCAGAACACCAGACTTTATGCATAGATCGCTTAAATAGGGCCCTAAAATCTAAAACGGACCCAAACCAAATAGCATGAGCCAGAAAATTAAACATGGGCAAGATGGAGCAGAGGGGAGGCACTGAGGGCTGGACTGTCAAGCCAGGTTAGCAAGCCTGAGGCGGCCATGGGTCCGTTTGAATGGAGCTGTCTCTCCATGTCTCTACGTAAAGCTTAGCTCTTGTCACCGTCAGTTTGTGTTAAGCCTTAAAGAGTGGTTATGGTGGGCTGTCACATCATGTAAAACACTGAAAAAAACATTGAAAAAGTCCATCTAAGGTAAGCAGGTCCAGATGATGTGGAGCGTATTGATTGGTGCTTCATGCTGCTTTATAGATGGAGAGTGGAAATGTGCATTTGATTTATGCAGTAAAATACTTTAGTCTGCTGGCAGTGGTAATGGTGATAATAAGCAAAGGAGATTTTTTTCTCTTCCTGACCTCTGAGTTTCTCATTGGAGGACTCATGATTTGGCAGGTTAACAGTCCCACTGCCCACAGTGACCCACTCAAAGGATGGAGAAGCTGGCACAGAGCGAGGTGCTGATGAGGCTTCCTCTCTCCACAGATGATGAAGATATTCCGGCAGGCACCGCGGCCTCGTGGCTCGCTGCTTTTGTTAAATGAGTCTCTCTGCCAAAGTTTTATTAATTAGTGTAATTAACTCTTTTAGACAACTTACTGTGAAGTTGGGTCTGAGGTATTTGTTCTCATTTTTCAGCCACCACTTAGTCTGTATGCCACACGACATTAATAATGCTAATTAAGCACTGTGACAGTTAATTTAAGGTAATTAATACAAATACTAATATTAGATGGCACACAATTGGAGCTAGGCAGAGCGTTACCATAAAATACCTTTTCATACATGTCAACAGCCTTTCAGGCAGCCCAGCTCCAAAATACCTGCACTGATCTATATTTTATAAGTCGGCTGTCAGAATTTTAAATGACCTCTAAAGTCACAGCGATTTCTCTCTGCAGGAAGATTCGGTTGTCAGGACCGTTTCCAGGCTGTGTGTCTCTGAGCCTACACGTTACGGAATTTGTCTTTTTTCAGATTCCTGATGTAATTCTGCTCATTAGATCTATAAGGCATTGATGAGAACCCTGCGGTTTTTAATCTCTGCCAACCTTAATGAGCAGATTACTTTTTTCTACATATAGAAATACCACATCCTAAAAAATGATGGTCACAGTTTTGGCTGCGGAGCTATAACTGGCGGTCCAGATGGTCCATTTGCATGCCTCCCTTCTCGCTGAAGATGCCCTGGCCGCTGAAGACAGAAAGAGAATAAGTCACTGTCGCAGCGTTAACTACCAAACACATTACATGTGAGGGATATACCATTTGGACGGCCAGGCTCATTTTTAACAACTCCAAGGCCACTTAGCTTGAGCCCTTCCACTGAAAAAGTCTCAAAGATTAACAGAGCGCGCCGGCTAAATAGTTGGGCTCCTGGAGTCAATATAGCTTAGCTTATCTCAGGAGTGTTGTTTGCTTGGAACCCCTGGAGCGACGGAAAGCACTGAGGTGTTTTTCAAAGCCTCGGCAGGTTCAGAAGATGTAATCGATGGTGATTACTATGTAGAGAAAGACCAAAGATACTTCAGTGCCGGCTGTTTGGCTGGGAGGAGGAGGTTAATTACCGTAAGATCCTGATGAAACCGGCTCGTTTCAGACTCACCTCTAAACGCCACCCTGTAACTTAAGGACCGGGAGTTAACAATGCAGGTATAAGGTCCAGAAACAAGCACATCCAAACAGTGACACTTCTATTTTTATACATCTGCAACACTGAATGAATTCAATGTAAGACAATATCCGTGTACGTTAGGAGGAAGAGTAGGAAGCTCTGATCAGATGTTCACTATTCTCCTGCCCAGCAGCCAGGCCGCTCTCGTATTTCACATCGTGCAATGAAACAGTGAAATCATGCACCACTGTACAGTACCGAGTATCAACCTAAATAAATAAAATGGATGAATGAAAGTGAGTCCCTTCGTCTCCGGTGACCACATTTCACACAAATCTTTTGATAAATGACAATCATCTGTCATTGCAGAGGGAGTTTGTGTAAGAATCCTCTCTGGTGGGTGTTAAGGTCTAATGATGTAACTGTTTCTCAGTATCACCGAGGTGTTTGTGCAAACAGAACGGGCTGGTTTTTAATCAGATAGAAGCTTTGGTTACGTCTCCTCTTACGGTTTAATTGGTCCTAAATAGAGGCTGCATCATGCATAACATCATCTCTGATTGAAAATCTTAAGAAATGAAATATTCAGGTTTCAGCACAAACTTTAGAAACAACAGAAGAAGAACTGTTTGAACGATCGGAACCAAAGTATTTCTTACAGCGACTTTTTTGAACATGAATAACTCATAATGGATGTGGTGAGGTTGACGGTGAGATGGGCAGCATACGTCCCACCCACCTGCATGCCCCTGTACAAGCAGTGAGGGAGAGCTGCCTGTTCAAGTGAGGGCTGCTGCATCATGGGAGATGACAAACGTCACTTCCTGGGTTTGACGCCATGTAAAATTAGCATTTATCTGTGTCTGTGTTTGGATAAATGTTTTGATGATTGAGACTTGTTTTCATAATCATATGTGAGGTCTGAAAAGTGTATCTAAATTGGCCGTACTTACCATTAAACATGTTTTTTACTCCTGTAGATTAAGAGGCCATAATCTGGCAGGAGAATAATTCTGATTCCCCCTCTCCCAAACCAGCGGAGTTTGATTTAATCTCTCATTACTTTCATGATTTGGATCACATATCTACCTCAGTCACTCATCCATCTACGGCCTCGGTCTGGTGCACTGCGGTGCCCGGGGCGGCGCTTGGGGAGCGTCCAAGTCCATTTAGCTATTATGACAGCGTAATGTTGTCTCAGGACCCAAAGGGGGCTAATGTATGTGTATCTGTGTTTAGTTTTCAATGCAGATGATGGATTTACTGCTCATAATCAGTTATTTGAATGATTTTCTGGTTTTATTCATTTCTTATCGTCCACGTGGTGTGGCAGAGACGGGCCGTAAATAAAGCCGAGTTGAATTCCTGTAACCTGGTGTGGATTGAATCAAGGATAGGAAACGTCTCCTCCTCTTGAGTCTCGTCTCCAGACTGCGCTAATCTTCACTTCCTGTCTTCATTGAATGTGCGGCATCTTTGTGAATCAGCTGGCTGCGTGCGTGGAGTCTGTGGTGCCGTCCCACTGTGGTCGCTGTTGTCTTAATGAGGCTGCAGGGCATTGTGGGCCAAAGCTCGTTAGCCAGGTCAGAGGGTTAACGTGCGATGGCTGGTCAGACTGCTGGTAAACAAGTGAAACTATAAGCAGGCAGGGTCGTGCTCGGCCAAACATTTGGTTTTGCATGGATTGGACCGCAGCATTGTGAAAACCTCGAGTTCATATCTGACCCTATAGAAAGACTAAACCACAAACCAACGTCAGGGAGATGGATGACTTACTGTTCACAGTATTTGTTGAAGGGAGCACGAGCATTACAAAACACTGACTGTGCATCCACACTGCAGACGTCAACAACAAGTGGGGTACGAGCCGAATGCCCGTGAATTCGGCCACAGTCTTCACCGACAACAACCGTGTTGACCAGGAGCGGCGTGACAACAGCTGCTTAGTCATATATCAGCCAGAGGACCAAAGGTCTGCGGTTATTTACAATCTGTGTTTGGAAGATGGAAAATGATGGGAGGGTCAGAGGTCATCTTAACAAGCATATTACTATCCATCATATTTTATATACTCACACATACACATACAACATAAACGGGAGAATAACTGAACTTTTTCAAGAAAGCTGTTTATGGACAGAACACCTCTGGAGAAATCTTGATCTGAAAAAAAAGCAAACAAAAAACATTAAATCCTATGACAAAATGTTTCGCTTTTTTTATTTTGTTTCAATATCGTGAATCAGGCGTCTCTCAACCACCGAAGAATCGAAGATTTGATCAGACTTTGTATGACCTGTAACCCACAGAGGACAGTCCACAAAATTAGGTGTCACCATCCACAAACATGTCTTTGGTTTTTACTGTGTTTTCCATCTCTGCTGCGTAACTACACGCAGAGGGAGTCCCCTCCACGTGCTGCGTGACACACCCAGAGGGAGTCCCCTCCACGTGCTGCGAGACACACATGTCTGTATAAGGTCCTGGAGTTGGGGGTTGGGTTGAGAGATGACGCAGTCCACCGTTTAGTTTTAGATAATAAAACGCGACACAAGAACACAAGTCACAAGACTGGAACACAACAATATGACCTTTAACCCAACACTATCTTATTTTGTTAAGTATTTTTTCCACACCTACAGACCAATCTGTCTAAATTAATGTAACAATCAGCGTCCCTGTGTCGAACAAGCAGTGTGTTGGTGTTGTGGACCCTCATGTACGAGGCTCATCTGAACTCTTTAGATAATGATAATGACGTGATCTTAGACATGCTTTGAGTTGGACACCATGACCACTCCTCATTTTAAGACCAACATACCCATGGCCGCACAAATGGGCGCAGATGTGTTTGATATTTACACGATGGGGGCACTGGGCGTGGAAATGACGACTGAGTCGGGGGGACGATAGCGATGACACTCGAGATCAAACTCTGTGTCACCTCGTGCCAGTTGTACAATATGGGGGTCAGAGTTGAATTAATATTTGTCCTGCCCATACAAACTTTAATCCTGCACAGTTTACATTCTGTTCTCCATCTTGACCTCAGACTAACTGTCAGTTTAATTACGTGACTCTCCGTAGAAAGGCTCTGGCATTATGAGGATACCAGACTACTTTTTTTTGTTGTTGTTTTTTTGTGCTGTGATGCAAAACTTTAGATGTCAGTCAGGCTAAACGTTAAAGTTGAACCTGTTTCATGCTGAAGACTGCTGTGAGTTTGGTTTCAAGTGCTCCACTTTGACTTTGCCTCTAACGTCTGACTGGAGGGAATAGAGAGGTAGGGGGGGTGGATGAATGAGGGAAGGTGAAAGTCGCTGTGCATTGGTGCGGCAAACAAAGTGTAATATTTTCTCGATCTACTCTTGGCCTATCTCCGCTCTCTTCTCCCACTGTGGCCCCTCAGGTACACAGACGGTCTCTGCCGGTTCGGGAGGTCCATGTCATTGGCTGAAGGTCTGTGCTGGGGCTTGTTACTCTTCAGGGAGATCCTTACCCTGCCGTGGTCCCCACTACTTTCCTTATTCCGGTGACCTTGGGCTGTTTTTGGAGAGCATTGAAGCGGTCCGTGGCTTGGATTGTTGGCATGACATCAAATTTAAGAAGTAATTATTTAGAGCTCTAAATCCTTGTAATGTGTATTTATGGAAAATATTAAATGGTTCACAGTGTCTGTTGTGATTTCCTTCTTGGGAACTGACTGCAGTCTCCAGCCACTCCAGTCTCTTCTGGTACCCGACACGCTCCTTCCCAGGAGCCTGACTTTTGTGGTTTCCGCACCGACCCCAGGTCCTACTTTCATCCGCCCACGCCGACCCCATCCCAGCCCTCTATCCATAAGGTTTTGACAGATGTTAGCAGTAGTGCAGCATGGACGGGGCGTTATATTTCTCCCCTTCGCTGTCCCCCCCTGCACACACATTTTACTAATTCTGTCCCCTTCACAATTGTGAGTGTGGGGGTCTGTCCCCCCAGTTGTTTAGATCTTTATCTTCCAGATGTGTGGTTTTCTTCCGGGACCACCTATTCTAACCTGCAGCTTTCCCACTCAGCTCCTCTTCGGACGGCCCTCACATGCGTCAGCTTCATGGCTACCAGGACTTCATCCAATCATCCTCTTTGGGCGGCACGGTGGTGTGGTGGTTAGCACACTTGCCTCACAGCAAGAAGGTTGTGGGTTCGAATCCCGGGGTCTACCTCCGCACCTTTCTGTGTGGAGTTTGCATGTTCTCCCCGTGTCTGTGTGGGTTTCCTCCGGGTGCTCTGGTTTCCCCCACCCACAAAAACATGTATGTTAGGTTAATCACTCCTGCCATTGTCCCTGACCAAGACAAAGGTAGAAGATCTGGAGTTGGTCCCCGGGCGCTGTTGTGTGTGTGTGTTTGCATGTGCATGTGTTGGCAGCCCACTGCTCCTCATTGAGGATGGGTAAAATGCAGAGAATGAATTTCCCCAGGGGCATCAATAAAGTATGTTTCTTCTTCTTTTTCTGTAGACCTTCAGGTTTGAGGTGTGATTATCTCACATTATATAAACTCGGCGCTGACGTCAAAAAAAAGTTACCAAGCTGGTCTCAAAGATGCCGTGAAAGCGTTCTCTTCCTCTGAAGTCGAGCAATGACTCACCTGCTTTTCCCAAACCCGTAGGTTGATGCATCCGCCATTATCG